>CAUYLG010040929.1:0-52590 GCA_963573385.1 Cacajao melanocephalus
TTCCACGGGATCCGCTCTAATTCATCCTCCTCCCTGCTGCCAGAGAGAAATGTCTAAACTGCAACTGTGACCAACTCTCATCTCTCAGGGATATGCCACTGCCTTCAGAGTCAAGTCCAATGTCCCCTGGGTAGTTCCTGGAGTCTCCTTTCAGCCTCAGCGGTCACTTTCCCCATCTCCCTTTCTGGCACCCCTGTGAGCCAGGAACACAGAGTTGCTTGCAGTTCCCTAGTTTGCCTTTGCTTCTTTGGCCCCTGGGTCTCTGCAAGAGGCTTCTCCTATATGGAATGCATTCTTACTTCCCCACACCCTTGTTACTGGTAGAGGGTTTTTGTGTGTGTGTTTTTTGTTTTTTGAGATGGAGTTGCACTCTTGTTGCCCAGGCTGGAATGCAGTGGCAAGATCTTGGCTCACTACAGCCTCACCATCCTGGGCTCAAGCAATTCTCCTGCCTCAGCCTCTGGAGTAGCTGGGATTACAGGCGCGTGCCACCACACTCAGCTAATTTTTGTATTTTTAGTAGAGATGGTGTTTCACCATGTTGGCTGGGCTGGTTTCAAACTCCTGGCCTCAGGTGATCTGCCTGCCTCAGCCTCCCAAAGTGCTGGGATTACAGGCGTGAGCCACTGCTCCCGGCCTAGTAGGAGGTCTTGACTGAAAGTTATCCAGGTTCCTCGTGTTTTGAACAAAGAATTTGACAAAATGCACAGCAAAGAAAGGAAAGAATGAAGCCACCAAAGCAGAGATTTATCGAAAATTAAAGTACATTCCACCGGGTGGGAGCTAGCCAAGCAGCAGCTCAAGATCCCCAGTTACAGACTCTTCTGGGGTCCAAATACCCCTTAGAGGTTTCCCATTGGCCACCTGGTGTTCTCCCCATGCAAATGAAGTGGTGACCCGCAATCGGTCTGATTGGTTGTGGAAAGCAACCAATCAGAGACTAAAGTGACCTTACAAAGTTACACTCCTAGGCAAACTATTGCTTTTTGCAACCAATCAGAGGGTCTTTCAATTTTCTGTATGCCAAAAGAAAAGGGGGGCATGGTTTGCAAAGGGAGTAGCCTCTGGTCCTTCTGTTAGGGGTATGGAGAGTTGGGGTTTGTCTTTTGATTTAGTTCTAGGAAGTCAGCGTGAATCGGCCTTAGGTTCCCTGCCTCCAGACCCTATTCTCCTGCCCCACCCCCATCCGGCTAATCCTGTCTCCTCCTATGGTCTCTAATTAGAGACCAGGCGACAGCTTCCAAAACTTGGATAAGTGGCTGTCTTCTGTACTCCCATCATGCCCTGTGTTATGGACCGGATGTTTGTGCCCCACCCGCCCCCAAATTCACCTGTTGAAGCTCTGAGCCTCACAGTGTGGTGGTATTTAGGTATTTTTAGCTCCACACAGTGAGAGGTAATTAGGTTTAATAAGGTCATAGGGGTGGGGCTTCCACGATGGGATTAGTGCTCTTAAAAGGAGAGACACCAGAGAGCAGGTTTCCTCTCTCTCTCAACCAGGGGAGGAGAGAAAAGTAGCTGTCCGCAGGTCAGGAAGAGGGACCTCGCCAGAAATCGAACCCTGCCAGAGCCTTGATCTTGGACTTCCCAGGCTTCAGAACTATGAGAAATAAATATCTGTTCTTTAAGCCACTCAGTCTATGGTATTTTAGCTCACTTAGTCACCCTGTGTTAACAGCTGTCCTAGCCAGCGGGTTATTACTCATCTGTCTCTCCCGCAAATGGCAGGCTCTTTGAAGGCAGGGACTATGTCTCTCAGTAAACCTCTCTGGGACCCTTAGCCAGGCACATAAACCACACTCTGCAGATGCTTGTCACATGACACAAAGAGTGTGTGAATACATTTGTGCTTGCAGGAGATGGAATTTGAGCTGGGTCCTGAAAATAGATTTTAAAAGCTACGAAAAGGCTGGGTGCAGTGGCTGTTTCATGCATATAATCCCAGCACTTTGGGAGGCTGAGGTGGGTAGTCACTCGAGACCAGGAGTTTGAAACCAGCCTGGGCAACATAACAAGATCCCATTTCCACTATATTTTTTTCCAAGAGAGGTTAAGTGATTTGACTAAAGTCACACAGCTACTAAGTGGTAGGTCTGGTTCCAAACCTAGGCACACTGACTCCAGTTCATTCAGTTTATTATTGTTTTAGAAGGAAGAGGAATCAGCTGAAAAGGAGGCTAGTTCAAATAGACTAGCTGTATAGTCCATCCTCACACTGCTGTAAAGAACTACCTGAGACTGGGTAATTTATAAAGAAAATAGGTTTGATTTGACTCATGGTTCTGCAGTCTGTACAGGAAGCATGGCTTGCGAGGCCTCGGGAAACTTACAATCGTGGTGAAAGGTGAAGGGGAAGCTGGCATGTCTTTCATTGCCAGAGCAGGAGGAAGCAGGGGGGGAGGTGCCACTCACTTTTAAACAACCAGATCTTAGGAGAATTCACTCACTATCACAAGAACAGCACCAAAGGGGAAATCCACTCCTATGATTCAGTCACCTCCCACCAGGTCCCACCTCCAACATTGGGTGTTACAATTTGACATGAGATTTGGGCAAGAACACAGACCCACACCATATCACTAGCCTGGTGCTTTTTGTTATTTTTTTCTTTTTTTTTTTTTTTTTTTGAGACAGTCTTACTCTGTCGCCCAGGCTGGAGTGCAGTGGCACTATCTGGGCTCTCTGGAATCTCTGCCTCCCCAGTTCAAGCAATTCTTCTGCTCCAGCCTCCTGAGTGGTTGGGACTACAGACGCTTGTAATGACACCTCGCCAATTTTTTGTATTTTTAGTAGAGACAGGGTTTTGCTCTGTTGGCCAGGCTGGTCTCGAACTCCTGGCCTCTGGTGATCCACCCGGCTCAGCCTCCCAAAGTGCTGGGATTACAGGCAGGAGCCACTGTTCCCAGCCTGCCTAGTGCTATTCAATTCCATTGTTTAAAATTCCTCAAGCTGCAGTGCTGATGCTTTTAGAACGGAACAAGCCTTTGACATCAGCGTGTTCCTCCCAATACCTCACCTACAGCACCCTGGTTGCATTTTAATGAAGAATACCACCTTCCCTCTGTTTAGCTGCCTGGGGAGTTTGGATCTGCTGCTGATTTATTATTATTACACATCCGTGAAGACACTATATTTATTACAGTTGTTCCAGTTACTTAAAAATGTGAGCTGCTTGTGCTTTTCCTTTACTTCTGGCCCTTGAGTTCAAGCTCCCCCTCCGTGGTCACTTTTCTCTTGACAGCTCAGTTGTCTTACATCTCTCTGGCACATGGAGACCCTGCACAGCTCATGGAAGCTTCTGGCACTCAAGGTCCCCGTAGGTCTAGGAGAAGACAAGATTACATTTCCATGAATGTGCTTCCATGCATATTTTGCAATTTCGGAGTTGTCCATATGCCTGAAGAAATATCTTATATTGAGGCCAATAAAAGACATTGGCATGTGCAAAGCTTAGAACCACCAGAATTTAGCCAAAAGGGTCTCTAAGCTTTTCTTTCCAAACAACTTTTTTTTCTTTTTTCTTATTTTATTTTTTTGCTCCAGATTTCTCTCTGTGTGCTTTATTTCCAAATAATTGAACGTTTATAAAATAGCACCTCATGTGCACCTGGCAAATGTGCAAACTGTTTCATAAGTACAGAGATGTCTAGTCCCTAAAACCTGACAGGTGTAGTTAAAACATATGATTTGCTCAGCGTTTTAATGGAATGTGTGATTAAAGGTGAGAGCCTCACTCTGATCACCAGCTGAAACAATGCTCAGAGCATCCAGCCACTATATTTGAAGCCCTGCCTTGCCATTGTAAAGTTATCATAGCCTCTGTGTGTGTGTGTGTGTGTGTGTGTGTGTGTGTGTGCGCGTGTGTGTGTGAAGGAGTCTTGCTGTGTCGCCCAGGCTGAAGTGCAGTGGCATGATCTCGGCTCACTGCAACCTCCGCCTCCCACATTTAAGTGATTCTCCTGCCTCAGCTTGATGAGTAGCTGGGATTACAGGCATGCGCCACCATGCCCAGCTGATTTTTGTATTTTTAGTTGAGACTGCGTTTCACCGTATTACTCAGGCTAGTCTCAGACTCCTGATCTCAGCCTGTCAAAGGTCTGTGATTATAGGTGTGAGACACCATGCCCGGCCATCATAGCTATTTTTTAACCAAGAAAGCCCCATTCCTTGTAGCAATACAGCAGGATTCTTCAGAAAGACAGAAAAGGACCATTTGGAGAAAACAAAATGCTAAATCCAGAAACATTCTGGGTTCCTAATGGGTTTTTTTTCCCCCATGTCATCTGAGAGACATTTCTTGTTCCATAGCAGATGTCTGGCCATGAATATCATAACCTAATTAATTATTATGGCTATTTATAGGTGTGACTTGCATATAGAACATTAATAATAATTTCAACAATTACTATTAATAAGAATGAATTGCCCATGTGTTGAGCTTTATGACTCACAAAATAATTTCACTTATTTAATTTTATTTTAAATAATTGCACTCATTTAATATAAGTGACTAAATCATTTCACTTATTTAGTCAAGATAGGTGATATGGTTGGGATTTGTGTCCCCACCCACCCAAATCTCAGGTGGAATTGTAATCCTTAATGTTGGAGGAGTGGCCTGGTGGGAGGTGACTGGATCACAGGGCCCAATTTTCCCCTTGTTGTTCTCATGAAAGTGAGTAAGTTCTCACGAGATCTGGTTGTTTAAAAGTGTGTAGCACTGCCCTCTTCGCACTCTCTCCTGCTGTTACCAGGTAAGACGTGTCTCCTTCCTCTTCACTTTCCACCATGATTGTAAGTTTCCTGGGGCCTCCTCAGCCATGCTTCTTGTACAGCCTGTGAAACTGTGAGCCAATTAAGTCTTTTCTTTATAAATTACCCAGTCTCAGGAGGTAGTTTTTGTTTTTTGTTTTTTGTTTTTTTTTTGAGAAAGAGTCTCGCTTTTTCACATAGGCTGGAGTGCCTTGGAGCGATTTTGGCTCACTGCAACCTCTGCCTCCCAGGTTCAAGAGATTCTCCCGCCTCAGCCTCCAGAGCAGCTGAGATTACAGGCACCCACCACCACACTGGGCTAATTTTTGTATTTTTACTAGAGATGCGATTTCACCACGATGCCCAGCCTTCAGATAGTTCTTTATAGCAATGTGACAACTGACGAATATTGTAGTATTCCCAATTTAGTCTTTCCATTTCATATGTAAGGAAATTGAACCACAGGAGTTTCCGAATAATATGTAATGGGAGAGATAGAGCCTTGCAGGCCACATTTGTCTTTAGATTGGCAGGAGAATGAGTATAATCTCAAGAGTTGTGATTTATCTACAGATATCCAGAGTTTAAGTACTTAAACTATGTCTACACTGAGCTATTTAGTCAAGTGAACGCTCTCAAGGCTCAGCTGTTCCCTATCTTATAGATGAAATCAGCTGAGAAACTTTCCATCACCTATGCTACCTGAAGAGTACAAGTTGAGTCGTCATCAGTTTGAGACAAGACATTGTCTGATAAGGTTCAGTTCTGAGGCTAAACGACCTCAAACGTTCAGAACATGATATCATACCATTTGGGGCTCATTTAGGTTACAGGATAATATGGTTTTCATGTATTCCTCCCGAGATGAATGCGGGTGACCCATTTCTCCATCAGTGTCAATAATTCGCATTAATATTTGGATAGCACCTTAGTTTGTCAAAGCATATTCACGTAAAAGATTTGATTCTGTCATAGACCCTGTGAACCAGGATGGGTTCCAGTAATACTGTATTCCCAATTTTCGAGGGAACCAAGGTACAGTTGAAGGTATTCATTTATTTACAGCACACCTATGTGAAAGGTGCCACACAGTGACAGGGGTACAATGATAAGAAAAAGCAGGTGTATTTTAAAAATTAGCCAGGTGTAGTGGTATACTCCTATAGTTCCAACTACTCAGGAGGCTGAGGTGGGAGGATTGCATGAGGCTGGGAGACAAAGGTTGCAATGAGTCATGATCACACCACTGCATGCTACACTGGACAACAGAGCTAGACCTTGTCTCTTTAAAAAAAAGAAAAAAACAGAAAAGAGTCTGGGCGCGGTGGCTCACACCTATAATCCCAGCACTTTGAGAGGCCAAAGCAGGTGGATCACTTGAGGTCAGGAGTTTAACAACTGGACCCACCTGGTGAAACCCTGTCACTACAAAAAATACGAAAATTAGCTGGGTGTGGTGGCAGGGGCCTATAATCCCAGCTACTCAAGAGGCTGAGGCAAGAGAATTGCTTGAACAGAGGAGGTGGAGGTTGCAGTGAGCCAAGATTGCACCACTGCATTCCAGCCTGGTGACAGAACAAGATTCCATCTCAAAAAAAAACAGAAAAGAAAAAAGCAAATGATGCAGTCTTGCTTCTGTCATTTCTTACAGTTTGGTGTGGGAAATGATCAAATATTTGTGCCAATAAATGTAAAATTTTAACTAAATGTGGTGCTGTTTTCAGCCACATATTCCATCAAAACATTGTGCAAAGCCAGGCACAGTGGCTCACACCTGTAATCCCAGTGCTTTGAGAGGCTGAGGTGGGAAGATCACTTGATCCCAAAAGTTTGAGACCAGCCTGGGCAACATAGCAAAACCCCTTCTCTACAAAAAAAAAAAAAAAAAAAAAAATTAGCCAGGCATAGTGACACACACCTGTAGTCCTAACTACTCAGGAGGTGAGAGGATCACTTGAGCCTAGGAGTTTGGGGCTGTAGTGAACTATGATTGCACCACTGCGCTCCAATGTGGACAACAGAGTGAGACCCTATCTCAGGAAAAGGAAACAGAAAAAATGGGGTCCAGACTGGGCGCAATGGCTGTCTGTAATTCAGCCTGTGTGACAGAGCAAGAACTAAGCCCCTGTCTCAAAAAAAAAAAAAAAAAAAAAGCAAAAAAAAACCTAAGGCTGGGGGCAATGGCTCACACCTGTAATCCCAGCACTTTGGGAGGCCGAGACATGTGGATCACTTAAGGCCAGGAGTTTGAGACCAGCCTGGCCAACATGGCCATCTCTACTAAAAATACAAAAAATTAACTGGGCGTGGTGGCACTCAGGTATAATCCCAGCTACTTAAAAGGCTGAGGCAGGAGAATCACTTGAACCCATGAGGCGGAGGTTGCAGTGAGCCAAGATCATGCCACTGCACTCCAGCCTGGGTGACAAAGTGAGATTTCATCACAAAAAATAATAATAAATTTTTGAAAGTTGAGGAAACTCAAAGAGGATAACTACATTGTCGAAAGTCACATTCCTGGCCTGGCACAGTGGCTCACATTTCTAATTCCAACACTTCAGGAGGCCAAAGTGGGTGAAGGTGGATCACTTGAGCCTGGGAGTTCGAGACCAGCATGGGCAACATTGCAAGACCCTATCTCTATTTAAAAAAAGAAAGAAAGCCAGCCAGGATGGCTCACACCAGTAATCCCAGCACTTTGGGAGGCCAAGGCAGGTGGATCACTTGTGGCCAGGAGTTCAAGACCAGCCTAGCCAACATGGCAAAACCCCATCTCTAGTAAAAATACAAAAATTAGCCAGGTGGTGTGCTTCTATAATTCCAGCTGCTCAGGAGTTTGAGGCATGAGAATCACTTGAACCCAGAAGGTGGAGGTTGCCTTAATAAAAATAAACAAACAGGGTCTGGGGTTGGATCACATCTCTGGCCCCTTGCAGCCCTGGCATTATAGGTCTATAGCAGACCCAGACCCATTTGATGGCATGGCATTTTGGGAGAGGGAAAAACAGAAGAGGAATGCAGCGAGAAGGAGAGAGAAAGAGGCATTTCTCTTGCCTCTAGAAAGATGTTTAAAGTTAGGTTGAACTAGAATAGAATCAATTGAGGTGTGTAAATCAGATCGCATCTTAAGTGCTCAGAGAAGCTGCTGTTTTTAAAAAAAGAACTCCTGAAGGCAATCTTCAGTAAAGTGAGGAGTTCTTTTGTAGAAGGCATAAATGCCCCTGGATTTATCCTCTTTCAATCACCTAAACGTTTGTCTATCAGGTTTCCATAAGGCACTAGGTACATTTGTACCTAATAACAATAAGTAGTAAAGAAATGGTTGAGATGCTCTGATAAAGATTAATGCTTGACTTCCCCTTTGAATTCTTTCTTACACTGCATTTGGCTTTGAAAAGTACTTTTCCTTTTGTACTCCAGCCTCTGAAATCATCCTTACAAAGTCACTTCATGTAGGAGACAGGGAAGAAGAAGTGCTGTTTCCGAGAGCAGATAGGCATCCAAAATACCTTCTTTAACTAAGAACCATCTTCTGGCTAGGTGTGGTGGCTCATGTCTGTAATCCCAGCACCTTGGGAGGCCAAGGCGGGAGGATCGCTTGAGCCCAGGAGTTTGAGACCAGCCTGGGCAACATAGTGAGACCTCATCTCTACTAAGAATTTTAAAACTTTAAAAATTAGGGTAGGTATAGTGGCTCACACTTGTAATCCCAGAACTTTGGGAGGCCAAGACAGGCGGATCGTATGAGGTCGGGAGTTCAAGACTAGCCGGGGCAACATGGTGAAACCCCGTCTCTACCAAAAAATACAAAAATTAGCCAGACATGGTGGTGCATGCCTGTGGTCCCAGCTACCCCGGAGGCTGAGACGAGAGAATTGCTTGAACCCAGGAAGCAGAGGTTGCAGTGAGCCTAGACTGCACCACTGCATTCCAGCCTAGGTGACCGGACAAAACTCCATCTCAAAAAATAATGTTTTAAAAATAAAAATTAGCCAGACATGGTGGTGCATGTCTATAGTCCCAGCTACTGGGAAGGCTGAGGCCAGAGGATTGCGTGAGGCCAGGAGTTCAAGGCTACAGTGAGCTATGATCACACTACTATGCTCTAGCCTAGGCAACAGACTAAGGCCGTGTCTTAAAAAAAGAAAAACATCGCTGGGCATGGTGGCTCATGTCTGTAATCCCAGCTGGGAGGCTGAGGTGGGTGGATCACCTGATGTCAGGAGTTCGAGACCAGCCTGACCAACATGGAGAAACCCCATCTCTGAAAATACAAAATTAGCCAGGCTTGATGGCACATCCCTATAATTCCAGCTACTCAGGAGGCTGAGGCAGGAGAATTGCTTAAACCCAGGAGGCAGAGGTTGAGGTGAGCCAAGATTGTGCCATTGTGCTCCAGCCTGGGCAACAACAGTGAAACTCCATCTCAAAAAAAAGAAAGAAAAACATCTTCTGGAAAGGGACGGATGATGTGTAATGAATGAGCAGCTTTGTGTCTGAGCTCTGGTTTGGAGAAAGCCATTCCAGCAAGCTATGTGAGACCTCAGTGGGATGTATGTGTGTGTGTATGTATTTTGAGACAGAGTCTCACTCTGTCGCCCAGGCTGGAGTGCAGTGGTGTGATCTTGGCTCACTGCAACCTTTACCTCCGGAGTTCAAGCAATTCTCATGTCTCAGCTTACCAAAAAAAAAAGATGGAATCACAGGAGCAACGCACCATGCCCGCTAATCTTTGTATTTTTAGTAGAGACAGTTTTTGCCATGTTGGCCAGGCTAGTCTTGAACTCCTAAGCTCAAGCAATCCACGTACCTCAGCCTCCCAAAGTGCTGGGATTACAGGCCTGAACCACCACATCTGGCCAGACCTCCGTGTTTCTGTTCTTCAGGCTTCTCCTCTCAAAGCTGGCTAGCACTCCAGCCTCCATTTATAGCCACCACTTCCTTCATTCCACGAAGTCAAGCTGTCCAAGTTAATCCGTTGGTTAGCCTTCTGCATTTACAGAAAGCACATGGTGCTCCATGCTTCATTAGGACAGACAAGGTGTTCCAGTCGCCGTGTCCCTGCATAGAACGTACTGCGGTGGCTGCCCTCAAACAAATGCCTTCATGCTCTGCACCCTTCCTGCCTCTGTCAGCAGCCTCTCTCCCCACTCGATGAACCTGGACAAAGCCTTCTGATCTCCTGCCAGCAACCACTTCCATGTTGATTAATACTTCCGTCTCACTCTGTGCCACGCCAAACCAAGCTGGGTTTGCTGCCCGTCCAGAAGAGCAAGAGCTGTGCATCTGGACAGAGCTGTCGGCCCAGGGCAGACACTAGACACAAAGTGATTAAAGAAGATAATGATGAATGAAGGACTCACAGGTGAAAAATGACCTCTTTGCAATCCTTATTGATCTACCAGCTGAGGTCTTTTTTATGTGGAACCTAAATTTGACATTTCAAATTGAACCTGACTCTCGAATAGCTCATGCAATTTTAGAACTGGCAGTGATTTTAGATAGAATTCAGGATGTTCCCTAGATGGGAAAACTGAGGCTCACAGTATGGAAGCTACTTGCCCAAAGTAACAGAGTATTAATGGCAAAGCCAGGGCTAAGACACAGATCTGAGGCTTGGGTCATCATCCCTGACTGCAGGGCTGTTTACTTCTGCACAACCTAGGTTTTATCAGTGAGCTAATGTATCCTTGCCAGTGTAAAGAACAAGGTCAGGTCATGCTGTTATAATTTGGACCTTGGCTCCAAAAGGGACAGTAAAAAGAAAATGAGTCAGGGCATGGCGGTTCACTCCTGTAATCCAAGCACTATGGGAGGCTGAGGCAGGAGGATCACTTCCCCCCAGAAGTTTGTGACCAGCCTGGGCAACATAGCGAGACCCCATAACTATAAAATTTTTTTTAAAAATAGCTGAGTGTGGTGGTACACACCTGTAGTCACAGCTACTCAGGAGGCTGAGGCAGGAGGATCACTTGAGACCAGGATTCCGAGGCTACAGTGAGCTATGATCACATCACTGCACTCCAACCTGGGCAACAGAGGGAGACTTTGTCTCTAAAAAATAATAAAAGAAGATGGATAGGAAGAGGTATGGTGCTTGGGGAAAGGAAAATCAGTCTTACAGGGAGTAGCCAAGAAACAGTTCTCACCTGATATCCATTCGGGGAACTCCAGAAGACAAGACAAGATGGTGCCTCAAATGCATAGCCTCCTTTTGGAAAGAGCTATCTTTTCTATGACGCATTTGACTTTGGGATTTATTTCTCCATGCAGTGAACAACTTGAGGATGAATGAAGCTGTACCAAAACGGGCCATGGTAGTCAGAGGCAATGGGGGATGGAACTCCCTCTTAATGGGCAACCAGGAATAGGACCTGACTGAGGAGAAATGCAAACTGCCTGGAAGCAGAGCAGGGCATGCTCCTCCCACGGTGTATGACAGACACGGATTCCCCAGTTAAAATGTAAACCATCCCAAGGAGTGCTTACCGGCCCTGTCTCAGTGATCAGTTAATACCTGGGCATGTATTGTCACCACAGAGTTCCTTGCCTGAAAGTATATAAATTTTACTTAAGAAAAGAGCTCTAGGCCAGGCGCAGTGGTTTTGGCTTGTAATCCCAGCGCTTAGGGAGGCCAAGGTGGGCAGATCACCTGAGGTCCAGAGTTCAAGACCATTTTGGCCAACATGGCAAAACCCCATTTCCACTAAAAATCCAAAAATTAGTCGGGCGTGGTGCAATGTGCCTGTAATCCCAGCTACTCAGGAGGCTGAGGCAGGAGAATCAGTTGAACCCAGGAGGTGGAGGTTGCAATGAGCAGAGATCACACCACTGCCCAGCCTGGATGACAGAGCAAGACTCTTCTCTAAAAATAGTAATATAAACACATATATAAATAAAATATAGTAAAATGTTGATTGTAGAATTTAGTGGGCACATAGGTGTATACTGTACAACTCTTTAAATTTTTCTGAAAGTATAAAAGTTTTCAAAATAAAATATTAAGGTAAGTGAATCTTGAAAGTTCGATAGGTACCCCCCAGGCAAACAGAATGAAGAAGGGCTAATCTAACACCATTTTGAACTTCCCAACCCTCATCTGCCTTTCTTGCCTCATCTATAAAGCTAAATATTTACTTACCTCCCTGGCTGCTAGGCGCAGACATGTGGCACGGTTCTGGTCAGTGAGGCATTAAGGGAACTCTGCTGGGTTTTTAGGGAAAGCTTTCGCTTAGTTGGTGCTGCCCCTTCCTGACTTGAATACAAACACGGTATCTGGAGCTGCGGCAGCCCTTGCAACTACAAAGGAAAATCTAAAAGAATCCGACTCTTACTCTGACCTTATTAAGCCACAAAACCAATGTTAGCAGCTGCCTATCTCCAGACTTGTTGGCTGTGTTAGAAAAATAAACCCTTATTTGTTTTAGCCACTGTTAGTCAAGTTTTCTGCTACTTGCAGCTGAAACATTCTGAGCACGAGGTGGAAGTGTAAAACCACCTCGTTTTCAGGTATTCGTAAGCAATCGGATGGCTACAGCCAGAGTTTGGAGATGAAAATGTGAATCAAGAGATGTAGCCAAAGAGGTAGGAAGAGGCCAGCGCCTGCAGGGCTGTTTGCTGTTCTGGAGACTCTGGGTTCTCTGAAGTTATCACAGCTTGGGGGAAACCTGTTCAATTTGCCTTTTACAGCATGATTCTCAAGCTTTTGTAAAGATCAGAATCATTTGGGTTGAAAATATAAAGTTCCCAAGCCCCACAGCCAGAGATTCTGATTGTAGCTTTCAGAATCACACCCATATCTCTCCAATCCCTCCTCCTTTTTTTTTTTTTGAAACAGAGTCAATTTTTCTTTGCATGCTGGATTGCAGTGGTGCGATCATGGTTCACTGAAACTGAGGGCTCAAGCATCTTCCCACCTCGGCCTCCAGAGTAGTTGGGACTACAGGTACATGCAACCATGCCCAGCTAATTTTTTTTTTAAATATGGGGGCTCACTATGTTGCCCAGGCTGATCTTGAACACGTGGGCTCAAGCGATCCTCTGACCTCCAGCCTCTCCAGCAGCTGAAACTACAGATGTACCACCACCATTCCTGGCTAATTATTTAATTTTTGTGTAGAGACAAGGTCTCACAATGTTGCCCAGGCTGGTCTCAAACGCCTGCATATCCCCTCCTTTATGGAAAGCTTCCATGGCTAGTCCCTGCAATTTGATGGCTACAACCAGAGTTTGAAGACGAAACTCTCTCTAGAAATCTAGAGTTTCCTACCTTAGTATCTCTGTCTTTCTGCCTGGGGATTTTCTCTGGTCACAGAAGCATTCTGTCTGCACCACAAGGCAAGGCAGAAGTATCAGGGAGTCCATGCCACCAACAGCAACCTTCAACCAATGAGAAACAAGAGCTCCAGCTTCCTTGCTTGTCAGTGAGAGACTACTGAGGGGCCTTGCAGTCTCTCAGAAGGTCCCTTTGAGGCTGACCCTCAGGTAGCCCCAGTGATAAATAACCTTCTCATTAATACATCTTTTATTGCCTTTCCTTCCTTCCTTCTCCGCTTCCCTTTTCCAGACCCCTTTCGTTGCACTATTGGGATCATCTCTCAAACTCCTGGAACTCAAATCCTTGTCTAAGGCTCTGCTTTGGCAGAACCCAAAGTAAAACACTGATTCAGAATACTTCAGATGCAGGCCAGGCATGGTGGCTCACACCTGTAATCCCAGTGCTTTAGGAGCCCGAGACAGGAGGATCGCTTGAGGCCAGGAATTTGAGACCCGCCTGGGCAGCATAGTGAGACCCCAGCTCTACAAAAAAATAATAAGTAGCCAGGCATGATGGCCTGCACCTGTAGTCCCAGCTACTCAAGAGGCTGAGGCAGGAGCATCACTTGAGCCCAGGAGTTGGAGGCTGCAGTGAGCCATGGTCATGCCACTGCACTCTGTCATGGGTGATAGGATGAGACCCTATCTCTATAAAAAAAATTTAAATATTAGCTGGACGTGGTATTATGCACCCGCAGTCCAGAAGGCTGAGGCAGGAGGGTCTCTTGAGCCCCAGAATGTAAAGGCTGCGATGAGCTGTAATTGCTGCATTCCAACCTGTGTGAGAGCAAGACCCTGTCACAGAAAAAAAAAAAAAAAAAGTTTGGGGCAGGGCACAGGACTCTGCATTTAACTATCATCATTCTCTAAGCACTCAGACATGCAGACTCAACCTCTGTCCCTCTGCCCCAAGTAAATTTCCCTATTGACACTGTCAGACAAATTTGTAGATTAGACAAATTCCTCAGTGGCAAGCAGATTTTTCAGTTGAGTTGAGACCAAGAGATTTAGCAAATTCTCTAGCTAATTCAGTTAATCTATGAAACGTTTCCAAACATAAGCATTTTCAAACATAAGACCTAAGTACAAATCAGCTTATAACATGGAAAGTAATAATCAGGATATTGTCAAAACCCTGCTACATAAATAAATAAGGATAAAGAATCCTAAATGTTCCTTACCTCATAACACCCAGAATAATTTTATGTCTAAATTAATTTATATTTAGTATCTATTCTTTTAGTTGGTTTCAAATGAGTAATTTATCTTTTACAGAAAAAGAGAGGAAAAGTCGATCTTGTTGAAGGAATGATATTAATAGTGTTTAGGGGTTAAGTAAAAATTGTCCCCTGTTGTTTTAAAATTTCCTTACCAAGGAAAAGAAATGGACAATTTCTTTTTTTTTTTAAGACAGGATCTTGCTCTGTTGCCCAGGCTGGTGTGCAATGGCACAATCTCTGCTCACTGCAACCTCTGCCTCCCGGGTTCAAGAGATTTGCCTGCCTCAGCCTCCCAAGTAGCTGGGACTACAGGTGTGCACCACCACCCCCGGCTAATTTTTGTATTTTTAGTAGAGATATGTTTTCACCACGTTGGCAAAGATGGTCTCAAACTCCTGACCTCAAGAGATCCACCTGCCTCAGCTTCCCAAGGTGCTGGGATCACAGGCTGAGCCACCACGCCTGGCCATGACCACATATTGTAATACCATCATTTGTTCTTGAGTCAGGATTCTGAGAGGAGGAGCTGATAGGGAAGAAGAGGACACAAGAGAAGTCAGAGTGGAAAATGTGCTTGAATTCCTCTAACGAGAGAATCTTCTTCAGGTGAGTGGACCAAAACAAGTAATACCGTGTCCCATTATTGTAAGCTATGGCTTAGGTTTCTTAAAAAGTATCATTTAAATTTCCAGCTGCAATTCTAGGGATTAGTCCCAAGGAAGTCTTTTGTTTTTGTTTTTGTTTTTGTTTTTGAGATGGAGTCTCACTCTGTCCCCCAGGCTGTAGTACAGTGGAGGGATCTCGGCTCACTACAACCTCCACCTCCCGGGTTCAAGTGATTCTCCCGCCTCAGCCCATCAAGTAGCTGGGACTATAGGTGCGTGTCACCACACCTGGCTAATTTTTGTATTTTTAGTACAGATGGGGTTTCACCATGTTGTGGGGGCTGGTCTCGAACTCCTGACCTCAGGTGATCTGCCCGCCTCAGCCTCCCAAAGTGCTGGGATTACAGGTGTGAGCCACCTTGCCTGGCCGGGTTTTTGCTTTTAGTGACAGGGTCTTACTGTCACCCAGGCTGGAGTACAGTGGCACAATCATAGCTCACATCAGCCTCAAACTCCGGGATTCAAATGATCCTCCTGCCTCAGCCTCCCAAGTAGCTGGAACTACAGGCACACACCACCATGCCCAGATAATTTATATTTTTATAGAGATAGGGTCTTGCTATGTTGCCCAGGCTAGTCCCAAACTCCTAGGCTCAAGCAATCTTCTCACTTACGCTACAATTACAGGTGTGAGCCACCATGCCAGGCCTAATTTTGTTTTGTTTTGTTTGTTTGTTGTTGTTGTTGTTTTAGAGTCAAGGTCTCACTATATTGCCCAGGCTGGTCGGTCTCGAACTCCTAAGCCGTAGCAATCCTCTCATCTCAGCCTCCTAAACTGCTGGGATTGGAGGCATGACCCAGCATGCTTGCTTGTTTTGTTTGTAAATCTAGTTCCTACATGGGATAAAGTGGAATTCAAAGAAAATTTCCCTCACATGCCTTCACAGGCTTGGGATGCTGGTGGTTGTCAGAAGAAAACCACAAACAATTTTCATTATTTGAGGTCATATAGACAGCACCCAATTCACCCTGAAAACATAACAATTTCCCACTTATTTGGTTGGTTGTTCTTCACATGACTGAATATAGTTAAGCCAATGTGGACAGGTAAAATCTCTTCTTTTTTTTTTTTTTGAGACAAAGTCTGGAGTCTGGCTCTGTTGCCCAAGCTGGAGTATAGTAGTGCGATTTCAGCTCACTGCAGCCTCTGCCTTCTGGGTTCAAGCAATTCTCCCGCCTCAGCCTCCTGAGTAGCTGGGATTACAGGCATGTGCCACCATATCCGGTTGATTTTTGTAACTTCAGTAGAGATGGGGTTTCACCTTGTTGGCCAGGCTGTTCTCTAACTCCTGACTTCAAGTGATCTGCCTCCCAAAGTGCTGAGATTACAGGTGTGAGTCACCACGCTGGGCAACTTGGACAGGTAAGATCTGAAAGATGCTTGTAGCCCTCTCAAGTTGTAAGTGGAAAAATTACACTATTATATATATCCTAATATATTGCATGATGCTTTTTACCTATTCCATTTTGTTTTGTTATCTTGTCAGTCTTTCAGGTAGAACTAGCTTTTTTTATCCTAATTAGACAATTACACATCATGATACACTAATTTGTTAACCTATGTTCACAAATAATTTAATTACCACTGCTGGCTTTGATGTGCTGTTAATATTCAGTTATGGGAGTAAACAATTCGACAGCTAACAGGGAAGAAACTCATTATTTTCTGAGAGATATTGTTGTTATTTTCAGCGTTTTAAAAACACTTTAATCAAAACTTTAAAAAACTTCAGTCAAAACTTTTTAAAAATATTACATTGTTTTTATAATAGTAGTAAGTAAAAGAGTATTCATTGCTTTCGTGTAGATAATTATTTGGAGGACCAAATAACAGCTCCTGAAATTCACAATGAATAGAATTCTTTTTAAATTTTTTTACTTTTACTTTTAATGTATTTTTAGACAGGTCTCATTCTGTCACTCAGGCTGGAGTGCAATGGCAAGATCATAGCTCACTGCAGCCCTGAACTCCTGGGCTTAAGCAATTCTTCCACCTCTGCCTCCTGAACAGCTGGGACTATAGGCGCGTACCACCACGCTTGGCTAAACTTTTAATTTTTTTGTAGAGACGGGGTCTTGCTCTGTTACTCAGACTGATCATGAACTCCTGATCTCAAGCTGTCCTTCCAAAGTGCTGGGGTTACAGGCATGAGCCACTGCACTTGGCTGAATAGGATTCTTAAAGAAAACTAATTTTTTTTCTTCATGCCAATTCACAGACAATCTCCCATGATGTAATTTTTTAAATGCAGCTTCTAATATTGATTTGTGAAGCACTTTGATGACTGGAGATAAGAGGAGCAATCTCCTTCCCGTTTGATGCTGCTATCTACTGTCGCTCAAACTTTCTTGATCTCCTAGAACCATTCATTCCATTTGGTAAGCACTCTGGGTTGCTGCCACATCCTGGGAGCTGTAAGTGCTTTGGGGTTCTTTCCCTGGCTCCTTGATAAATAGGGAAACCAGGCTGCCAGGTGCAAACTCCCAGCAGGTTTCACAACTGTTTCTGCTGGGAGTTTGCATTTAGGATCAATAATATCATTATGCGTTTCTGTGCAAACATCAAAATTACTCTAAGCAATTAAGCTCTTACCTTTGCTGCACACCCCCAGAAAGAAAATATCCCAAGGGAGAAGAGCTTTCTATGTGAAGCTTTGTGATAATATTATTGACCCACATTGTCATTTATTGCATAACATATGCACATTTCAACTGGTTGGTTTGTTTGTTTTGGTTTTGGTTTGGCTTTTTTTTGAGATGGAATCTCACTTTGTCACCCAGGCTGGCATGCAGTGGCGTGATCTCAGCTCACTGCAACCTCCACCTCCGTGGTTCAAGTAATTTTCCTGCCTTGGCCTCCTGAGTAACTGGGATTACAGGTATGTGCCATCACACACAGCTTTTTTTTTTTTTTTTTTTTTTGTATTTTTAGTAGAGACAAAGTTTCACCATGTTGACCAGGCTGGTCTCAAAATCCTGACCTCAAGTGATCCACCCCCTTCGGCCTCCCAAAATGCTGGGACTACAGGCATGAGACACTGGCTGGCCCATGTTTTTGTTTATTTTGAGACAAGGTCTCACTCTTTGACCCAGGCTGGAGTGCAGTGGTGTGATCACAGCTCACTGCAACCTCCACCTCCCAGGCTCAAGCGACCCTCCCACTTCAGCCTCCTGAGTAGCTAGGACTATAGGTGTGTGCCACAATGCCCAGCTAATTTTTTTTTTTTTGTAAAGATGGGGTTTTGCCATGTTGCCCCAGGCTGGTCTTGCATCCACCTCAGCCTCCACAGTGCTGGGATTATAAGCATGAGGCACCATGCCCAGCTTCAGACTTTTTTATCTTTTAGGTTCTTGTCATTACTCTTCAACTATACTGTGAATTTCAGGCCTAAGATTGTGCCCTCTACCTTGAGAAATCTCTGCATTACCCAGAAAAGCACCTGGCACATAGTAGGTTCTCAAAGAAATGTTTGTGGCTGGTGAGCAATAGAAGTGAGAATGAAGTGAATAAAGTAACTTCTTCTTTGTAACTCAAGGTATGGGTATAGGGTTTCTATTTTTCTGTTATGACAAAATATCCCTTTACTAAGCTTTTCCTGGGAGACTTTTAGGTGCCATTGTATGCTTCCTCCACTTGCAAACTCACTTTTAATCTTCAGAAAAACACACCAACTGAACACTAATCCAAGGCGTAGAAACACAGACCTTCCCTACGTCTCCTCTGCTACGATTAAAGAAAAGCCGATCCAGTAGTATCTTTGCATTCTTCCTTTATCCTCCATCCGTCAGCAGCTTTAGTCATAGCCCACACTTACTTTCTGACAGTTTGCGTCTTCACTTCCTTCCAG
The DNA here is from genome assembly GCA_963573385.1 of Cacajao melanocephalus. Lineage (NCBI taxonomy): Eukaryota > Metazoa > Chordata > Mammalia > Primates > Pitheciidae > Cacajao > Cacajao melanocephalus. Next base: position 18,802 of record CAUYLG010040929.1, read on the forward strand.
AACAGCAAGGCAAGCGATATTAGCAAGAAGGCTTGAAGACAGTCCTCTAACTCTTGAAGATTTTGTTGGGAAGTTCCCCAAACATCCTGTCTGTCTTCTGAGGCACTAGGTGTAACATCTTATAATAAAGTGGGGTAATAGTACGGTGATTCCTCCTGGCAAGGCACAGAGATAGGGCAGCCCTGCAGCTTGCGACACTGCAGCAGCCTGGAGCTGCAGAGAACAGCATGTGTGTGCTGCTCAGCATCATTAAGGAGGTGCTAATATTTCATTTTTTATATACATTTTTTGAAACGGAGTCTCACTCAGTCGCCCAGGCTGGCATTGCAGTGCGTGATCTTGGCTCACTGCAACCTACGTCTCCTGGGTTTAAGCAATTCTCCTGCCTCAGCCTCCCAGGTAGCTGGGATTACAGGCACATGCCACCATGCCCAGCTATTTTTTGTATTTTTAGTAGAGACAGGGTTTCACCATGTTTGCCAGGCTGATCTCAAACTTCTGGCCTCAGGTGATCCACCTGCCTCAGCCTCCCAAAGTGCTGAGATTACAGGTGTGATCCACAGCGCCTGGCTGGGAGGTGCTAATATCTCAATGCAAGCCTAAAAGGCTTCCTTGTTGGCAGCCAGGTGCAGTGGATCATGCTTGTAATCCAAGCACTTTGGGAGGCTGAGGTGTGAGGATTGCTTGAGCCCAGGAGTTTGAGACCAGCCTGAGAAACATAGCAAGACTCCATCTCTACAAGAACAATTTAAAACTAGCTGGGCATGGTGGTACATGCCTGTAGTAATAGCTACTCAGGAGGCTGAGGTGGGAGGATCACTTAAGCCCAGAAGATTGAGGCTGCAGTGAACTAAGGTCACACCACTGCATTCCAGCCTGAGTGACAGAACAAGACCCTGTCTCTTAAAAAAAATTTTTTTTGTTTGAGACAGAGTCTCACTCTGTATCCCTGGCTGGAGTGCAGTGGCAGGATCTTAGCTCACTGCAATCTCCACCTCCCTGGCTCAAGCGATTCTCCTGCCTCAGCCTCCCAAATAGCCAAGACTACAGGCGTGTACCACTATACTCGACTAATTTTTTGTATTTTTAGTAGAGACGGGTTTTTGCCATGTTGGCCAGGCTGGTCTCAATCTCCTGACCTCAGGTGATCTGCCCACCTCAGCCTCCCAAGGTGCTGGTTACAGCTGTGAGCCACCATGCCTTGCCTAAAAAAAATTGTTTTAAATAAGGAGGATTTATCCCTCACTCTTATTATTAAGCATTTGCGATTTACTAGCCACTTAATACATACTCACTATATGCCCAACAAATAAGACTTTATTAAGATTTTTCTTTTCTTTTCTTTTTCAGAGACAGGGTCTCACTGTCACTCAGGCTAGAGTACAGTGGTGTGATCATAGCTCACTGCAACTTCAAACTTCTGGGCTCAAGGGATCCTCCCACCTCAACCTCCTGAGTAGCTGGGACCACAGACATGCACCACCATGCCTGGCTAATTTTTTTTTTATTTTTTGTAAAGACGGGGTGTCTCACTTTGTTGCCCAGACTGGTCTTGAACTCCTAGGCCCAAAGTGCCGGGATGACACACATGAGTCACCATGCCCAGTCTCTGAATGTCTTAGAATCTTCAGTGATCATATAAATAGCCAAGTTCCCTAAATATATACAAGTCTTGTATCAGAATGGATTTGAAAATTTAAAGAGGCCTATGAAATGCACACCACACTCTTTCCTCTCAGTCTCTACACTTGTGATGTTGTAGGACACTTTCAGTCCTAGGTATAGCCACATTCTTGGGAACAGGGAAAGCACTCCCTCACTCCTTGGTTGGTTCACACTCCACTACCGTATCCTCCTGCAGCCTTGGAAAGCAGCCTCAATTTGCTAGCTAAATACAAAGTAAGTATGTGTTGAAGGAAGTTTCCTGCTTTTCCTATTAGTTGCAAGAATTGCCAGCAGTCACTGGAGTATGGGGGTGTGTGTGTGTCTGTGCACGCGCACACAAATAGTAAAGATCAAACTGCTTATTAATCCAAGTCAGGGCAAGGAGGAAGAAGCTATCAGCAAAAAGAAGTGATTTTTTTTTAGGGCTTTACTCTGAAGACAAAAATTTGTTTAATGAAATGAGACCTTCTGCCCTTTCCCTGACACCAGGACATTTTCACTTCACACCAGGGACCTCCCTCCGTGAGCCGTGAACATTGAGTCCCAGAGCCTCACCTTTCTTTTAGTTCAGTTCCCATCATTTAGTCATTCATACCTTGTATTCTAGCCATTGTCATTCATCTCTTCTGCTTAGTATCATTAGCCAGTTTTCTTTTTTAAGTTTTACATCAGAAAGTACTCAGGCACACCTTTAGAAAATGTACCTTCGGACATGAGTTATGTGAGTGACACAGAACTTGGAAGCTGTTCAAGTAGAAGTCAGAAAATGGTTAAAAGTCTGTAAAATAAAATCGCCTGGAATCCCTACACTTTGGAAGGCCAATGTGAGAGGATCATTTGAGCTAAGGAGTTTAGACCAGCATGTGCAATATAGTCAAACCTTGTCTCTAAAAAAAAAAAAAAAAAAAAATTTGGCTGAGCGTGTTGTGCAAGCCTATAGTTCCAGTTACTCAGGAGGCTAAGGATGGTGGATGGCTTGATCCCAGGAGGTGGAGGTTGCAGTGAGCTGAGATTGTACCACTGCACTCCAGCCTAGGCAACAAAGCCAGACCCTGTCTCAAAACTTATTTTTGCTGGGCATGATGGCTCATACTTGTAATCCCAGCACTTCAGGAGGCCAAGGTAGAAGGATTGCTTGAGACCAGGAGTTTGAGACCAGCCCTGGCAACACAGGGAGACCCTCTCTCTGCAAAATAACAGTAATAATAATAATAATACTAAAATTAGCCAGACATAGTGGTGTGGGCCTGCAGTCCCAGCTACTCAGGAGGCCAAGGCAGGAAGATAGCTTGAACCCAGGAGTTTGAGGCTGCAGTGAGCTATGGCCATTGCACTCCAGCAGTTTCTTTTTCTTTCTTTTTTTTTGTTTTTTGTTTTTTGTTTTTTGGAGACAAAGTTTCAATCTTGTTGCCCAGGCTAGAGTGCAATGGCACAATCTCGGCTCACTTAAACCTCTGCCTCCCAGCTTCGAGTGATTCTCCTGACTCAGCCTCCCAAGTAGCTGGGATAGGTGCACACCACCACACCTGGCTAATTTTTGTGTTTTTAGTAGAGACGAGATTTCACCATGTTGGCCAGGCTGGTCTTGAACTCCTGACCTCAGGTGATCCACCTGCCTCAGCCTCCCAAAGTGCTGGGATTACAGGTGTGACCCACCGTGCCCAGCCAAACAAAAGTTTCCTTCATGTGAAAGAAATTGACTACAAGGGAGAAGAGAAGAACAGAAGCATCATCTAACATTGTTCTTTCAGGGTTAAGGAGCACTCAGTGCCCATGCTGTTAGCTTGTCTCACTGGAATCATGGCTAGGACTAATTTTATAACATGCTCACCAATGTGATTCATAGGAACTCACAAGCTGTCCTCCAGAAATTCAACTCTGATTGAGAAGGCAGGAGAACCACTTCTAGTATTACAGGCAGGAGTCATAAATTCCGGTACCTGCTCAGTCACCAACTTGCTGTGGGAGACCTTGTGAAAGTCATTTAATTCCCCTAGACCTTAATTGTCACTTCTCAAAGATGAGGCCACTGAACTAAATGAGTTTCAAGAGGGGAGATCATATAATTTATCAGAAAAAAAACAAGACATTTTTGCCAGGACACATGTTAAACTGGACAGGTACCTGCATGGCAAACCATGACTGCTGGGCATGCCATCTCAGACATCCCTGTGGGCCAGGCATGGTGGGTCATGCCTGTAATCACAGCACTTTGGGAGGCTGAGGCAGGCAGATCATTTGAGGTCAGAAGTTCGAGACCAGCCTAGCCAACATAATGAAACCCCATCTCTACTAAAAATACAAAAAAAAAAAAAGTTAGTTGGGTGTGGTAGCTGTCAGGAGGCTGAGTCGGGAGACTCATTTTAGCCCGGGAGGCGGAGGTTGCCATGAGCTGAGATTACGCCACTGCATTCCAGCCTGGGTGACAGAATGAGACTCCGTCAACAACAACAACAACAAAGTCCCTGTGAACACGAGTCTGATTCAAAAGGCTCTTCTCCCAAGAGTAACCCCAAAACTTTCAATGACACAGGCAACACTAAGGAGAAAGCAAACACAGTAATGCAACAAAAATTGCTACTTTGGAAAAGAGTTGTAAAAGTGAGAGGCAGAAGGAATTTGGTGTCAGAAATTAAGAATCATTCAAACTAGCTTATTTCAGAAGGGGTATTGAATTTTTTTCTAGAAACTTTTGAGGTTTAAAATATGTATATAGGCCAGGAGCAATGGCTTACACCTGTAATCCCAGCACTTTGGGAGGCAGAGGCAGGAGGATCACTTGAGGTCAGGAGTTTGAGGCCAGCCTGGCCACATGGTAAAACCCTGTCTTCACTAAAAGTACAAAAATTAGCCAGGTGTGCTGACCCATGCCTATAGTACCAGCTACTTGGGAGGCTGAGGTGGGAGAGTCACTTGAACCCAGGAGGCTAAGGCTGCAGTGAGCCAAGATTGTGCACTGCACTCCAGCGGGGGGCGACAGAGTGAGACCCTGTCTCAGAAAAACAAAAAAGGAAGTCTGAGAATGCTCTGTAAGGCTCAACAAAGGGAAGAAACTTCTAAGGATCAGAAGTTTTTAGCAATGAAACAGACCTCTCTGCAAGAAGAGGGTTCCCCTTCACAAGAAGAGGGTTCTGAGTGGTCATCTCCTAGGGTCATAGCGGAGACAACTTTTCACTGGATGAGAGGCTACATGAGGTAGTCTCAAAGATACTGTCCAGTTCTAAGACTTGTGAGTTCTGTGATTCTAGGGCTCTGGATTCTAGGGTTCTGACTGAATCAGTAGTTAAATATCATCTAATACAGTCCCTTAGAGCAATGTACTTCATATATTAACATCGCCCAGTAGAAAGCCACCACCAGCACAACTGCCAGATGTGTGCTGGTGTTCAATTGTTTGCCTGCTGCTTGGCCCAGAATGAAGCTGAGTTTCATTTTGACCGAAACAATTTTAATGCATTTGGGAGAAACAAAAAAGTTCTCATAACACACCTCAGGTCTATGAAAAGAACATTGCTCCACAGCCAGTTCACAGCAAAAGAGGACCACATTGGCCTGAATAATAAAATTCTGTCTCGGTCATTTAATACTTAGTGGAAGGCTAGTGGAAGTAAAATCGGACCTGGATTCAGCTCAACACATGGGGCAGTAGTGCAAAGTGGGCCAATGATGAGCCTTTGCATTCATTTGTGTTGGCAGACGTCCAAGGCTGCCTCACATCTGCACTGTGAAGCCTAGTTGGCAGGCAGTGTAGAAGAAAACATGCAATGTATTTCCCCACCTTGTGGTGCCCTTTCTGGGGCAAACGAACCGGGCTGTTGCTGGCTGATTGAGTGTTGCTTGCAGCAAACTCTACAGCTCAAGGAAGAATCCTTCACCTTTCTGGAACTTTAGAGCTAGGCTTCACAGCAAAACTAAACTGAGAGCTATGCAGGAGAGTCAAAGGGCTGAGCAGCGTTTGAGGGCATTAGATTTACAAGGATGCCTCTTAACTCGCAAAGAGTACTCTTCTCCTTTATAGGACTGGAAATTCAGAATTTATGCTGTTTTAAAACAAGGACTGATTTTGCCAATTTTCTTTCTCTTTGATCATAAAATAAATAGCTTTTTTATTTATTTATTTTTTTTAGAGACAAGGTCTCACTCTGTCACCCAGGCTGGAGTGCAGTGGCATGATCACAGCTCACTGCAACCTCGACCTCTCAGGCTCAGGTGATCCTCTCACCTCAGCCTCTGGAGTAGCTGGGACTGCAAGCCTGTGTCACCCCACCCAGCTGTATTTTTTTTTTGTAGAGATGGGGTCTCACTGTCTTTCCCAGGCTAGCCTCTAACTCCTGGGCTCAAGCCATTCTTTTGCTTAGGACTCCCAAAGTGCCTCCACATCCAGCCAAATATATATATTTTTAAAATTTATTTACCTATTTATTTATTTTTAAGAGACAGGGTCTTGCTCTGCCACCCAGGCTGGAGTGCAGTGGTGTGATAATGGCTCACTGCAGCCTCAAATGAATTCCTGGGCTCATGTAATCCATCCACCTCAGATTCCTAAGAAACTGGGCCACAGGTGTACCCACTATGCCTGGCTAGTTTTTCAATTTTAATTTAATTTTTTATAGAGATGGAATCTTGCTATGTTGCCCAGTCTGGTCTCCAACTCCTGGTCTCAAGTGATCCTCCGCCTCCCAAAGTGTTGGGATTCCAGGTGTGAACCACTGTGCATGGCCTCAATTGTCCTTTTTGAGTCTCATCTGTGAAACTGGCTAAATAAGTCACCTACAATGTGAGAGACTACCCAAATAAAAGACATGTAACACATTAACACTACAAGAATGAAATGCACTAAACAGATTAAAGGACAAGTATTCTGATTGATAGGCTTTTGTAGGACTCAGTTAGCAAGATATAAAGGTAGCCATTATCAGCTGAGTACGGTGGCCCATGCCTGTAATCCTAGCACTTTGAGAGGATTAGGTGAAAGGATCATTTAAGACCAGAAGTTAGAGACCAGCATGGGCAACATAGCAATGCCCCATCTCTACAAAAAATAAAAAATTAGCCAGTCATGGTGATGTGCACCTGTAGTCCCAGCTACTCTGGAAGCCGAGGCAGGAGGATCGCTTGAACCTGGAAGATCAAGGCTACAGGGAGCTATAATCATGCCACTGCACTCCAGCCTGGGTGACAGTGAGACTCTATCTCAAAACAAAAAGGTCATTATCAAAGGCATTTCCTCATCATGGCTGGGTTCTTTATAAATATATGGATGGGACCATCACCTGAAGCATCTTGGCCAAAATATTTGAGAGTTGGAGTCCAAAGACCTAAATAAGAAACTGACCATCAGTGTGGCCTCAGGTAAACATTTCACCTTCTAATCATTATCTAAAATATAGAGACAATAAAATCTGCTTACCATGGTTACTGTGGTGATTAAATTTTATAATTAATTATTTGAAAAATGTAATGAGCACTTAAGAGCCTAAGTAGACATTACCCCAAAGACATGCAAATTGCCAATAAGTATAGGAAGAGATGTCCAATATCATTAGTTATCAGTGAAATTCAAATCAAAATCACAGTCAGATACCACTACACATCCACTAGAATGGCTATAATCAAAAAGATGATAAAAAGGTGTTAGTGAAGATGTGGAGAAATTGGTACCCTCATACCCTGCCGGTGGGAATGTAAAATGATGCAGCCACTTTGGAAAACAGGCTGACAGTTCCTCGAAAGGTTAAACATAGAATTATCAAACAATCCCAGAATTTTACTCTTTGGTATACACCCAAGAGAAATAAAAACATATTTCTACACAAAAACATACATAAATGTTAATAGCAGCGTTATTCATAATAGTCAAAAAGTAGAAATAATCCAAATGTCCATCACCTGATGAATGGATAAATGTAGTAAATCGCTATGATAAAATATTATTTGGCAACAAAAAGGAATTAAGGATACATACTACTATATGGATGAACCCTGAAAACATTATCCTAAGTAAAAGAAGCCAGTCACGAAAGACCACATCTTACATGATTCCATTTATATGAAAGGTTCAGAATAGGTAAATCCAAAGAGACAGAAAGTAGATCAGTGTTTGCCTGGGGCTGGAAGGAGGAGGGGGAGTGGGATTTGGGGTAGGTAAAAGCTAAGGGCTGCAGGGCTTCTTTCTGGGGTGATGAAAACATTCTAAAATCAATCGTGGTGATGGTTGCACAACTCTGCGAATATATTAAAAGTCATTGAATTGTACTCTTTAAATGGGTGAATTGTATGTTATATGAATTATATCTCAATAAAGCTATTTCAAAAAGTATGCCAAGCAATTTCCTAGGTACTCAATATATAACAAATGTGAAATACACATGGTATGAGCTTGATAAATACAATGCAAACACATAATGCCTCATTTACTTTGAATAAAGGGGAAAACAACTTTTAAAAGGAATATAAATGCATGTGAAATATAAAAGCCTAAATTAATGTGCTAATTAGGAATAAAATAACCATAACTAAAGCATATCACCATGTAGTATTGTACTGGGACATCATTAAGCTATACTTAAGTGTACAGTTAGGCACAGCCTTCAGTGGCAATAATCTTTGGTAATATGCCATTGAGTCATAGTGTTATTTAAACAGAAAGTGAAGGTCATTATAAACTATACCTAAGAATCAAAGACAAAGAGCTACAATGACAGTTTATTGCAAGAGAAACTGTGCCTCTATCTCCTTCCTGTCTTGGCTATCATATCCTGAATGGGTGTGATTTGCACACTTTCCCACCAACCCCACACGGTCACCCATAATGCAAGAAAACAGAAATCTTGCTTTTCCATATTCAGGAATTAAGGGAAAAAAATCAATGACATACTTCTTTAGTCCCTAACCTTTCCCATTCTCCTGTCATCCCCAGGAGGCTGTCATTTCAAAGCCTAAGAGCTAACACAACCCTCAGATTATTGATGGGCATGGGACCCCTAGAAGTCACCATCCATGTTCTGTTCAAGTAATGCGTGCACAGTCTGGGAACAGATGCTGGCACCTACCCAAGCTTTCAGTGACTCAAGCTCTTAGCATTCTTGTTTAGGCTTGACATTGTGGATGGAGGAAGGTATCCTAGGGGAGCATGTTAACACAAACCAAGGAAGTTTTGTGGAATGTTTCCTGCAGCAATCATCCATCTGGTCCACCCAGCTCTGGGCAAAAGAGCTGGTGTTGTACCTAACCCAGTAAGGACCAGAACTCTGGATGGAAAACGTGTGGGTGCATGAAAAGTTTACTTAAAAGTGATCACCAGCCTGCCCAACATGGTGAAACCCTGTCTCTACTAAAAATACAAAAATAAGATAGGTGTAGTGGTGCATGCTTGTAATCCCAGCTACTTGGGAGACTGAGGTGGGAGGATCACCTGAACCTGAGAGGCAGAGGTTGCAGTGAGCTGAGATCGAGCCACTCTGCTCCAGCCTGGGTGACAGAGCAAGACTCCATCAAAAAAAAAAGAAAACTAGACCTGGTGTGGTGCCTCATGCCTGTAATCCAGCACTTTGGGAGGCCAAGGCAGGAGAATTGCTTGATGGCAAGAGTTCGAGAGCAGCCTTCAACATAGCAAGACCTCATCTCTACAAAAAATAAATTAGGCTGGGCATGGTGACATACACTTGTAGTCCCAGCTACTTGGGAGGCTGAGATGGGAGGATCATTTGAGCCCAGGAGGCTGAGGCTGCAGTGAGCCATGATTGTGTTGTTGCACTCCAGCTTGGGCCACGTAGTAAGACCCTGTCTCAAAAAAAAAAAAAAGTAGAAAAAAGAAAAGAAAAAATGATTTCTTCAATTGTACATAGAGAAGTTATAAAGTAAGATGACGTATAGATAGAGACTATTTAAATCTTTTAACATGGAGAAGTACTCGATAATGTTCAGCATTTCAAAACACTACGTCAATGGGTGAAAATTGTGTGATTACTCAGAGATCTAGAAGGGATGTAACAATTTAGGGATATAAAGAAGTGACAGATTTAGAAAAAACATGGAGACTCAACTTGGAAGTTAAGGTATGGAAAGAGAAATGACTCAGGCAATTGAAAAGATATAAAAAGAAAAATGGTCAGAACTAAATACGATATTTGCATAAGTAAGAAAACAAGATTAGTCAAGCTATGAAGAAAAGAATTACTCTTAGAACTGAGAAAATGAAAAAGGTGTACAAAACTCTCACTGATCAGATAATTTGAAGGGTAGCTGTTAATACCTAAATTAAAAAGAATAAATAGCGCCGAGACAAGAGAAAATCTTCAAAAGGACTCAGAAAGTGTTTAAACTGTAAGGGTATGTATTACATTTGCAGGATGCATAAATAAATCTGTGAGAGGCTTAGAAGAGGAATTGTAAAATGTAATTTCCCAACAAAAGGTCTTCTTATTGGGCTGGGCACGGTGGCTCACAACTGTAATCCCAGCACTTTGGGAGGCCAAGGAAGGCAGATCACTTGAGGTCAGGTGTTCGAGACAAGTCTGGTCAACATGGAGAAACCCCCGTCTTTGCTAAAAATATAAAAATTAGCCGGGTGTGGTGGCGCATGCCTGTAATCCCAGCTATTCGAGGCAGGAGAATCGCTTGAACCCAGGAGGAAGAGGTTGCAGTGAGCCGAGATCGCACTGCTGCATGCCAGCCTGGGCAATAGAGTGAGATTCCATCTCAATAAAAAAATAAAAAATTTTTTAAAAGGTGGTCTAATTGTTGATGTTTCAGGGGAAAATTATCTCCAAAGTGTTTGAGACCTTGAGACCAGCCTGGGCAACATGGAGAAATCCCATCTCTACAAAAAAATACAAAAATTAGCTGAGCATGATGGTATGCACCTGTAGCCCCAGCTACTTGGGAGGCTGAGGTGGGAGGACCACTTGAGTCAGGGATGTTGAGGCTACAGTGAGCCATGCTTGATTGAATGGAATGTGCCACCGCACTGCAGCCTGGGTGACAATCAAAAAACCCTCCAAAGGACAATGAATTATATGGCACATTTTCATTGAAAGTTGATTTTTTTTTATGTACTGCCTCCACCAGGGGTGATATGCCTCTAAATTGCACAAGTAAAGCAAGTAACTACAAATGAAAAATTTTGCTTAGTAATGTTACTTATTTTTAGCTGTCCAGAAGTTTATTCACCTTATTTCCTAAGAAGCTCAGCAATTTTCTAATTTATCATCAACAACATTTAATTGAATATTCTTTCACATGTAATTGCTACCTGCCTGCACTTGTAAAATAGGGCTGAGAATATAGTCAACTAAACCAGGTTCAAGCCCCTGATCAGTCACTTATAAATAACTTTAAGCAAAGCCATCAAACCTTAGTTCCTTTATCTCTGCATAAAATGAAAGCCTTGAACAAAAAGAAATTATATGATAATCTTAAATCCCTTATAGGTATGGTTGTTATTCTCTAAAGGATAATGTTTTACTTAATCTGTATAAGTTATTATTGCAATCTTGTCTTCAGAATGACTTTATAGTGTGCAATTATTGACAGCCTAGAATAGTCCAAAATTACAGATATATAGTAGTAAGTGGAAAGAGAATAAATAGAATATGGCTTCAAAGGCAGTATTTCTGCCTTTATATGAAGAAACTATTTGGATATCATTTAAAAATTTTAAACACAGGAATTACATAAATAAGTCAGGTACAGTGGCTCATGCCTGTAATCCCAACACTTTGGGACGCTGAGGCATAAGGATCGCTTGAGGCCAAGAGTTCAAGATCAGCCTGGGCAACATAAGCCTCATCTCTATAAAAAAAATTAAAATAAAAAAATCAGCTAGGCATGGTAGTCCCAGCTACTTGGGAGGCTGATGCAGGAGAATCACTTGAGCCCAAAAGTTGGAGGCTGCAGTGAGCTGTGATCGTACTACTGCACTCCAGCTTTAGGAAGACTGTCTCAAAAAGGAAAAAAGAAATTATATAAAAATATAAGTATACACTAGCAAATTCATAACATATTAATAGCTAATTAATATTTTAAATAACCGATTAGTGTTAATCATAGCTAACAAACTGCATAAATGTGTCAAATATGATGTGTTGGACATAGATGTTGGAAATAGATGCTCAGTGCCACAAAGAAAAATTAGCACTGAGACAAAGGATCTTTCAGCAACACAATTTTTACTTCCTGGACTGCAGGAAGTAAAAATTATCACTAGCCATCTTGCCACGAGAGTACAAAGAACAAAGAGAATACACACAAATGTATTGCTTATGCATTTGGGGTCGTCCTTACTGCTGTGTCTGATCTCTGTTGGCTGCAGCCAGACCTCACAATCTAAACTAAAACCCGATTGGCTAACAACTTAAAACTTTTCTAAACAGGTAAAAGCGATGGAGATTTGGGATATACCTGTGAGCACGTCCAGCACAGATATCTTGGTTAAAGTACAAGGACATAGAATATACTACGTGCCTGTAAGCCTGGCATGTCTCACAGCTACATAGGATAGGGCTTAACAAAGTTAACAACAAAGGAAACTTTAAAAAGGAATTTTTCTACTTTCCACATGATGTAACTTTCACAATGACACCATGAAATTTATACTATTATTACCCTTATTTTACAAATAAGGGAGGCTGGAGACATTAAGTAAATTATCCAAGGTCTCACAGATTGCAAGTGGTAGAGCCCAGGGCCTTTTACTGCCAAAACTGAGGTATTATTGTCTATTGTTGGGATATTGTTGTATATTAACGGGATATTATTATAGATACTATTTTGTGATTTGCTTTTTAAATTTAACATGTCCTGACTATAGTTCTTTGTCACACATTTACTTTAATAGCTTCATTTTGAAGGACGGCAGGGTATTCTGTATACATGAATGCATGAATGCACTTTATTTAAATGCTCCCCCATTGTTGGGCATTTAGACTGTTACCAGTTTTTTACTCCTCTTACACAAATTTTTGTAAATCTAATATTTAGGCTGGGTGCAGTGGCTCATGCCTATAAACCCAGTCCTTTGGGAGGCTGAAGCAGGAGGATTGCTTTAGCCCAGGAGTTCAAGACAAGCCTGGGCAACATAGTGAGAACCAGTATGTACCAAAAAAAAAAAAAAAAAAAATTAATCAGGCATGATGGCACATGCCTGTGGTCCCAGCTATTCCAGAGGCTGAGATGGGAAGATTGAGCCCAGGTGGTCAAGGCTGCACCGAACTGTTACTTCTCCACTGCATACCAGTTGATTGTGGTACAATCTCAACACACTGCAACCAGGGTTCAAGGGATTGTCCTGCCTCAGCCTCCAGAGTAGCTGGGATTACAGGAGCACCATCACACCTAGCTAATTTTTGTATTTTTAGTAGAGACAGGGTTTCACCATGTTGCCCAGACTGGTCTCAAACTCCTGACCTCAGGTGATCCGCCCACTTCAGCCTCCCAAAGTGCTGGGATTACAGGCTTAAGCCCCTACACCTGGCCAAAAGCCGTATTCTTAAGACTTAAAAAAAAAAAAAAAAATATATATATATATATATATATGTACGCCGACTATGTATTTTGTTATTCTTTTCAATGTAGTCTTTAATACTTTGAGGTTATCTAAAAGATCGTTGAACGTTTTGTTGGTTGTCAACAATAGTTCCCCTTGTGGTGTTAGTCTGCCACTTAAAAGAGAAATTCAAGTAAGTGAAGAGATATTTCAGTAGTTCCCAATAGATAAAAGAATAAGGGGAGAAATGTTTTGTTTTCCTACTCTTTGTGGAAAATTACAGAAAGGAACAGAGTAAGTACCAGGAAGGAAATTGATTCCCTCCATGGGTGTAGAGTATTGGGACTGAACCACAGACAAGAAAACTGAAACATTAAGGACAAGTATTTTGGTACCAAACATTCTTGTTTCTTAAAATTTTATTGTATATGTTTAAGATAGTCATCCTGTTTTTATATACATATGAATCATGAAGTGGTTACTATAGTAAAATAAATTAACATATCTATCATCTCGCATAGATACCCATTTTTTGTATGTGTGGCAAGGTTTTTTTTGTTTTGTTTGTTTTTTTTTGTGATGAGTTAAGCTGTTGTTGCCCAGGCTGAAGTGCAGTGGTGCGATCTCGGCTCACTGCAACCTCTGCCTCCTGGCTCCCAGGTTCAAGGGATTCTCCTGCCTCAGTCTCCCAAGTAGCTAGGATTACAGGCGCTCATCACTACGCCCAGCTAATTTTTGTATTTTTAGTAGAGACTGGGTTTGGCCATGTTGGGCAGGCTGGTCTTGAACTCCTGGCCTCAGGTGATCCACCCGCCTTGGACTCCCAAAGTGCTGGGATTATAGGCGTGAGCCACCACTGCGCCTGGCCGACAAACATTTTTCTATCTGGAAAAATCTAGCTATTTGGCCAAACATGTTTTAAAGCCCTGAATCGTCAGAATAAAGGTTATTTGTGGAGGAACTGGGAATGGGACTTGACTGAGGAGATGAAAGGAGAAAGGGAAACTCCTTGGGTGATAGAAATAACATATATTAAATCTAGATGATGGTTATATGTATAAAAACTCATCTAGCTGTGTGCTTTACAGTACATAAGTGACACCTTTAAAGAAACAAACTCAGATAGTTGGCATCATGTAAACCAAACATTTAGGAACAACTGGACTTCCATTCTTCTCAGATATTTTATATATGTTTTACTATAATTTAAGGATTCCATATTTAAGCCATAAATACATAAACACAGTAAGTCAAACTCTGACAGAGTACTTTTTTTTCTTTTTCTAAATATTTGTTTGGATGAATCCACACTTCCTTTCAATCTCTCTCTTTCTCTCTTTTTGTTGTTTTTGAGACAAGGTCTCACTCTGCTCAGGCTGGAGGGCAGTGATGCAATAACAGCTTATTGCAGCCTTCCAAGTAACTGGGACCACAGGCACATGCCACCACAGCCAGATAATTTTTTTTTTAACGTTTCGAGAGACGTGGGCTCCCTATATTACCTAGGCTGGTCTTGAACTTCTCGGTTCAAGCAATTCTCTCGTTTTAGCTTCCCAAAGTGCTAGGATTATAGCTATGAGTCACCATATCCAGCCCCATCTTTTATATAACCAATCCCTAACAGTTGGACATTTAGATAGCCTCCAATTTTTTGCTATGATTACACCTGGCACATACATTTTTGAGTTTACCTTTAATTATTAACTGAAGAGAGATTCCTGGGAAGCTGCTTTTCAGTCATCTGAAGAGAGGGAGATGACATGCAAATTTTGCCAGCATGTATCTAGAAGTTAAATGGGGCACAACATGTCTCAACAGAATAAGACTTAGATCAAACACTGTTTAGGTCGTTTGGGCCACATTCAAATAAAGGACTCAGAATGTAGCATTCACTCATCTTTTAAAAATACTGGAGTTTGGAGTAACCCAAAGAGAATAGTATCTCTAAATAGTCTACTTTTCCTAAGCATCCACAGGTCAGATTTCCCTCTCCAGAAACTCAGTTTCAGTCTTTAAATTTTGAAAGATAAAACATAAAATTTGAAGACTTTTCCAGAATCTTAGGTACTTTAGAAAATGTTGGCCTGGCCTGCTGTGGTTGCTCATACGTGTAATCCTATCACTTTGGGAGGCCAAGGAGGGAGGATTGCTTGAGTCCAGGAGTTCGAGACCAGCGTGTGCAACATAGTGATACCCACACCCCTGCCAACCCACATCTCTACAAAAAAGAAAAATAAAGATAAATTATCTGGTCATGGTGGCATGCACCTGTAGTCCCAGCTACTCAGGAGGTTTGGGTAGGAGGATCACTGGAGCCTGGGATATTGAGGATGCAATGAGCTCTGATTACATCACTGCACTTGCCTGGGCAACAAAGCAAGACACTGCCTCAAAAAAAAAAAAGCACACACACACACACACACACACACAGGAAATGTTGACCTAACTTTTGATGAAAGTTCATCTGTCATTATCAGCTATGTTATGACACATAGATTGGGATCCTAGCTCTTTTTGACTCAGACTGTATTGTACAGGCAATATTTTATTATTATTTATTATTATTTTCTCACATTCATTCATTCATTCATGGAAAGGCAATATTTTTGTACTGCTGAATAATTACTAGGATGCAGGTGTGTTTAACATAACAGACCTGCTTTCTTTCTGCCCTTTAAATACGCCCACTCCCTTTGTTTTCTGGAACACATATTTTGGTTGGCAGCAGGAAGGAAAACCTCAGCCTCCATTTGCATTTCTCTAACCTCTCTGTACAGTGTTGGAGACGTTTGTTTGTGAACACAATATTGTAAGATATCTGTATTTTTGGTTGGAATCCAGTTCATCTGTTACAATTTAGTGATGCTCTAAGCTTTTACTTCTATCTCTTGGACCCTAAAATGACTTCATGTCTTGGCCAAGCTTCAGAGTTTCAACATCCACAGACAGAGCCAGACTTTCTTATTCACCCTACCATGCTGGGCTGACACTAGCAGTTTCTAGGGCATGAAAAACATCCAAACTGGCAAACTTCAGAAAGAACAGGCATTTTTTTTCCAAGTGTATTTTGTGACAAAAGGCCAACCTGTTCCCCTGATCAAAATATGCAGCAGAGGCTGGGCACGGTGGCTCTCACCTGTAATCCCAGCACTTTGGGATGCTGAGGCAGGATCACCTTAGGTGAGGTCAGGAGTTCAAGACCAGTCTGGCCAATATGGTGAAACCCCTAGTCTCTACTAAAAATATAAAAAATTAGCCAGGTATGGGGTCGAGTGCATGTAGTCCTAGCTACTCGGGAGGTTGAGGCAGGAGAGTCGCTTGAACCTAGAAGGCAAAGGTTGCAGTGAGGTGAGTTGGCGCCATGCATTCCAGCCTGGCAACACAGCAAGACACCATCTCAAAAAAAAAAAAAAAAAAAAAAGGCAGTGGAGTTATTTTAGCTTCTGAAATTTTCCATTCTGAATAAAAGTTCATATTGAGAAAAAGGCAGAAAAAAAGAAGAAGCCCATCAACTCTCCTTAGCTTAATAATTGTAGGTGCTCTGAAGCTGATAACGTTCGTCTGGAACGTGATAACCCTCACCTAGATAAATGCTTAGGATGCCAGTAGTCAAGTTTGAGCCTATCTCCTCCCCACAATCAGCTTGGCAGGAGAGAATTCTCTGTGGAAACTAAGCCCCAGAAAAAAAAGACCTACAAATACCAGCATTTATAGGTCCACCCAGGGGCAAAACCAGCATGAAGTCCCATCACTCTGTAATGAAGTTCTTCAGCCACCAATCTTCTCTGTAATCTGGATTTCCAATTAGCTTATTATTGCCATATCCTTTAATATGAACAGGCAGCCAAGGAACCAGACACTGAGAAAAGACTCAAACATGAAAGACAGAAACCAGGCTGGATGCAGTGGCTCACACCTGTAATCCCAGCACTTTGGTAGGCTGAGGCGGGCAGATCACGAGGTCAGAAGATCAAGACCAACCTGGCCGACAGGGTGAAGTTCCATCTCTACTAAAAATGCAAAAATTAGCTGGGTATGGTGTGGGTGTCTGTAGTCCCAGCAACTTGGAGGCTGGGGCAGGAGAATCACTTGAACCCGAGAGGCAAAGGTTGCAGTGAGCAAAGATTATACTACCGCACTCCAGCCTGGCGACAGAGCGAGACTCTGTCTCAAAAAAAAAAAATAAAGAAACCAAAGCAAACAATGAAGGTGGGGTGCAGGGATAGGAGTTAGATAAGGAAATGGAAAGAAATATATTCAGAGGGTAGATGGAAAATTTAATACTGACTCTGAACAGCCTCAGAGAAAGGAATCCATGTGGCACATGCGCAAAACAAGAACAGGATGCCTCATCAATGGGACAGTCAGAGAACAAGAAATGTTTCTTGGAAATTAAAACCTGGGAAGCAAATTCAGTAAAAGGGTTTGAAGACAGGGTTGAAGAAATCTTCCAGAAAGTAAGACACAAAGACAGGGAACAGTAGCACCTGCCTGTAATCCCAACACTTTGAGAGGCCAAGGCTGGTGGATCACTTGAGGCCAGGAGTTCGAGACCAGCCTGGCCAACATGGCGAAATCCTATCTCTACTAAAAATGCAAAAATTAGCCAAGCCTGGTGGCCCACACCTGTAATCCCAGCTCTTTGGGAGGCCGAGGTGGGTTGATCACGAAGTCAAGAGATCAAGACCATCCTGGCCAACACAGTGAAACCTAGTCTCTACTAAAATATAAAAAATTAGCTGGGCGTGGTGGCACGCGCCTGTAGTTGCAGCTACTCAGGAGGCTGAGGCAGGAGAATTGCTTGAACCCAGGAAGCAGAGGTTGCGGTGAGCTGGGATGGCGCCATTGCACTCCAGCCTGGCGCCTGGCGACAGAGAGAGACTCTGTCTCAAAAAAAAAAAAAAAAAAAGACAATAAGATTAGTTCAGAAGGTTCAATATACGAATAATAGAATATATCTCTCCACTCCAGACAATGAACTGGAGAGAATTATAAAAAGCAAAAACAAAAACATCTTTATAGCAAGGTATATAATAATGAAGGTTCAGTAAATATATACAGATATTTTAATAAAATATCTATATTTTTATAAATAAGGATATATACCTTATATAAGGGGATATATAAGATATGTTCCCTTATATATATATAAGATATATATAAGGGGAATATCCTAAAAGCTTACAAGGAGGAAAACCAGATTCCGTATAATGGATTATAAATCCCAATGACATCACCTTCTCCATAGTGAAACTGGAAGCTTAAAGCAGAGGAATCAATGCTTTTAATATCCTGAAGGGAAATTATTTTCAACCCAGAATTTTGTTCCCAATCAAATGTGAGGATAGACAGAATGAAGACATTTTTAACCATTCAATAATTTAGGCCACAAGCAGTGGCTTATGCTTGTAATCCCAGAGCTTTGGGAGACCAAGGCAGGAGGATCCTTTGAAGCTAGGAGTGTTTGAGACCAGTCTGGGCAAATAGAGCCTGCTGTCTCTTCAGAAAAAAGAAAAAACTAGCTGGGTGTAGTGGCACATGCCTCCTAACTAGTCCCAGTTACTTGGGAGGCTGAGCTGGGAGGATTACTTGATCCTGGGTGGTTGAGGCTGCAGTAAGTCATGATTGCATCACTGCACTCCAGCCTGGCAGCAAAGCAAAACCCTGTCTGGAAAAAAAAAAAAAGAATTTAAAATTTTCCATGAGAGACACATATACTAAAATTTTCCTCCTATATTTCCTACTGGAAGGTACATTGCCCAAGACCAGAGGACAGACAACTAAGAAAGGGGGAATTTTAGATGCATGAAATATAGGGTCTAACTCAGAAGAGTGACAAAGGTAAGTGCTGGGATGACAGTGAACAAAAACCTGAGAAGGACAATGATGCCTCAAGCTGAGAGGGCTCCCAGCACAGATTGGAGGGTTCTGGGAGAGAAGTCACCAGGAAATTATAAATCTGACGTGTCCCTGGTGTATATGTATTGATAAGCCTGTAGCAGAAATATTGGAGTATTTGGAAAACTAGGTAAGTAAAAAAGAAAATCAGAGAAAAAGTAAGGCTTATAACCCACAAGAAGATATCAATTCACACCTGTTAGGAAGGCTACTATTAAAAAAAAAAAAACAGCAAACAACAAAAGTTGACAAGAATGTGGAGAAACTGGATCATCGTGCATTGCTGATGAGAAGAAATATAAATTGGTGCAGTCACTGTGAAGAGCAGTTTGGAAGTTTCTCAAAAAATTAGACATAGGGCCAGGTGCTGTGGCTCATGCCTGTAATCCCAGCACTTTGGGAGGCCGAGGTGGGGGTATCACCTGAGGTCAGGGGTTCAAGACCAGCCTGGCCAACATGGTGAAACCCCATCTCTACAAAAATACAAAAATTAGCCAGGCATGATGGCAGGTGCCTGTAATTCCAGCTACTTGAGAAGCTGAGGCAGGAGAATCACTTGAACCTGGGAGGTAGGGGTTGCAGTCAGCCTGGGCAACAGACTGAGACTCCGTCTCAAAAAAACAAAACAAAACAAAAAAACCAAAATTAGACATAGAATTATTATACAATTCAGCAATTTCACTTCCATGTATATACTAAAAGAAAGCAGGAATTTGAACAGATATTTGTACACTCATATTCATAGCATCATTATTCACAGTAGTCAAAAGCTGAAAATGACCCAGGTGTTCATCAACAGATGGATAAACAACATGTGGTATACACATACAATAGAATATTATATATTATTGAGCCATAGAAAGGAATGATTTTTTTTTTTTTTTTTTTGAGATGGAGTCTCACTCTATCACCCAGGCTGAAGTGCAATGGTGCTATCTCGGCTGACTGCAACCTCCACCTCCCAGGTTCAAGCGATTCTCCTGCCTTAGCCTCTCAAGTAGCTGAGATTACAGGCACATGCCACCATACCCAGCTAATTTTTATATTTTCAGTAGAGATGGGGGTTTTACCATGTTGGCCAGCCTGGTTTCAAACTCCTTACTTCAAGTGATCCACCCGCCTTGGCCTCCCAAAATGCTGGGATTATAGGTGCAAGCCACTGCACCCAGCCTGAAAGGAATGAAATTCTAATAACATACTACAACATGTGTTACTGAAACACCAGGGGTTGAGTCTAGGTCCTGCTGCTTGCTGCACAGAAAGCTGGTCACTGAGATTATGATCACTACCATGGGAGATTATTGCCAAGGAAGAGGATTTATTTAATCAGGTGCTGCAGCTAAGGATTGGGAGATCAGTCTCAAATCCACCTCACCGAACTGACTAAAATTAGGGTTTTATATATCAGGGGAAAAAATGTAACAATGTATTAGAAAATAGGAACTAGGAGGCTGGGCACGGTGGCTCACGCCTGTAATCCCAGCACTTTGGGAAGCTGAGGTGGGTGGATCACTTGAGGTTAGGAGTTCAAGACCAGCTTGAGCAACATGGTGAAACCCTGTCTATACTAAAAATACAAAATTACCCAGGCATGGTGGTGCATGCCTGTAATCCCAGCTACTCAGGAGGCTGAGTCAGCAGAATTGCTTGAACCCAGGAGACAGAGGTTGCAGTGAGCTGAGATCACACCATTGCCCCCCAACCTGGGTGACAAGAGCAAAATTTCATCTAAAAAAAAGAAAAGAAAAGAGGAACTAGGGATGGGCAAGGAAGCAATTGTGATGAATGAGGGAGTTGGGCATCTCATTATCTGGAAGCAGTAATCTGGTGAGTTTCAGTTCTTTGATAACTTTTTTGAGAGGCCTGGAGGTCACTTCCCTAGGAAAGAATTCAGATACAAGTTTCAAACTTTAAGACCAGAAGGGTCAATGTCTATGTTTATCCAAAAAAATTGTCTATGGGACTATTGGGTCGATTTCACATGCGTGAGCCTTGAAAACATTATGCTAAGTGAAATAAGCCAAGACACAAAAGATAAATATTGTGTAATTCTGCTTATGTGAGGTATCTAGAATAGCAATTCATAGTATATAGAATAAAGGTTACCGGGGCTGAGGGAGGGATGAAAATGAGGAGTTATTGTTTAATGGGTACAGAGTTTCTGTTTGGGATGATGAAATAGTTCTGGAAATGAATGGTGGTGATGGTTGTACAATATTGTGAATGTACTTGATGCCACTTGGCCTGTGTCTCTACAAAAAATAAAGAAATTAGCCAGGTATGGTGATACATGCTCATGGTCCCAGCTACTTGAGAGGCTGAGGTATGAGGATCACTTAAGCCCAGGAGGTCAAGGCCACAGTGAGCCATGATTATGCCACTGCACTCCAGCCTAGGCAACAGAGCAAGACCCTATCAAAAAAACAAAAACCACCGAAAATGGTAAATTTTCTATTATGTATATTTCACCACAGTGAAAGAAAAACTAAAACTAGTAAAAGGAAGACACAGTGGTCATCTGAGGGGTTTTAAGAGTAGCCAGATCTCTGGGGGGTTTTAAGAGTAGCCAGAAATTAAGATATCTCCTGAGTTTTTAATTTGCAAAATAATTTTGTAGGCATATGGGCTGTCAGTGGAGACTTCTAGAGAGATATGCTAGCAGGCGATTATGATGGGGGAAAGACTGGGATTGAAGAAATCCAGATTCTAATCATTCTTTAAATCACTTTCTAACTCGTGTCTTACATTTTCCCAATCTGTAAAGGGGAATGAGTAATAGCTGCTAGCGCAATCTCCCAAAAGTGTTGAGGCAAAGCCAACGCTGGTCACATGGTGCATTCTGCATCTTGAAAGATGTCTTACGTGATCCTCACATCTGATGTCATTATATTGGATTAGTTGGTAAAGAAAGTGTCTTTGTGAGTCTTTTGCTTAAAAATAGAAAGCTATTCTTTCGCCCCATATATAGAGAAAGAAATTGTTGTGTTTGAGTGATAGAAGTTTTCTTGAATAAGAGTCAGGATGTTGACTCCCATAGGCTTTTTCTAGTATTTAAAATGTTCTTTGTTAGTAAGAATCCTGCTTTACTCTTATTATTAGAAAAGATACTTGGATATCCAGAGAATCCTTCTTCAAAGTTCTAATGAGATGACAATCTTTTTTTTTTTTTTTTTTTTGAGACAGAGTCTCACTGTGTCGGCCAGGCCGGAGTGCAGTGGCGCGATCTCGACTCACTGCAATCTCCACTTCCTGGGTTCAAGCAATTCTCCCACCTCAACCTCTTGAGTAGGTGGGACTACAGGCACGCATCACCATGCCTGGTTAATTTGTGCATTTTTAGCAGAGACAGGGTTTCACCATGTTGGCCAGGCTGGTCTTGAACTCCTGAGCTCAAGTGATTTGCCCACTTTGGCATCTCAAAGGGCTGAGATTATAGGCATGAGCCACTGTGCCCAGCTGAGATAACAATCTTCTTAAACTTGTTGAGCCTCAGTTTCTTTATCTGTAAAATAAGGATAAAATCTACATCATCTACTTGACAGGCATGTTTTGAGGATTCGATGAGATCTTTATGTTCATTTATTCTCAGTAAATATTCACATATGCTTATCAGTTATGCTGATTGCTGGGAATGTAATGGTCAAAAAAAAAAAAAAAAAAAAAAAAAACCATGGTCCACACCTTCCTAAAGCCTGCAGGTAAGGGGTTAGATTACGTATGTAAACACACAGAATAGTTCTTGGTACATTAGTAGATGTCAGTAAATATTAGTTCCTTAACTCTGATGGTTAATTTTATGTGTCAATGTGACTGGACCACAGGGTGCCCAGATATTTGGCTAAATATTCTTTCTGAGTATGTCTGTAAGGGTGTTTCTGGATGAGATTAGCATTTGAATCAGTGAACTGAGTACAGCAGATTGCCTTCCCCAGTGCAGGTGGGCATCATCCCATTCACTGAGGGCCTGAATAGAACAAAACAGTGGAGGAAGGGGGAATTTTCTTTCTCAGCCTGACTGCTTGAGCTGAGACATTGGTTTTCTCCCACTCTTGTACTACGATTTATACCACTAACACTCCTGATCCTCAGGCCCTTGGACTTGGATTGGAAAAACACTACCAGCTTTTCTGGGTCTCCAGCTTATAGACAGCAGATCATAAGACATTGCAGCTTCCACAATCATAGGAGACAATTCCTATAATAAATCTTTCTTTTGGCCAGACGTGATGGCTCATGCCTGTAATCTCAGCACTTTGGGAGACCAAGGTGGGTGGATGACTTGAGGTCAGGAGTTTGAGACTAGTCTGGCCAACATGGTGAAATCCGTTTCTACTAAAAATACAAAAAAAAATTAGCCAGGCTTGGTGGTTCATGCCAGTAGTCCCAGCTACCCAGGAGGCAGAGCCAGGAGAATTGCTTGAAGCTGAGAGGCGGAGGTTGCAGTGAGCTGAGATCATGCCATTGTACTCCAACCTGGGTGACAGAGCAAGACTTGTCTCAAAAATAAATAAAATAAATAACTAAATCTCTCTCTCTCTCTCAATACACTAACCTTTGAGATAAGAACCCTCAAGTCACTCATGCAGCTCTAAGTCAATACCCTGAAATCAGCAAGAAACCAGTTGTAACCCAGTTCCTTATTTAGTAAGTTCATGTTGCCCATATTTACAGCTCTAGGCCACTACTAGCCATACTGTAAGCATAGGAGTCATTTTTCTGCCCTGTAATACAAAACTTGAGAAGGAGCAAATCACTCTATTTATCTTCACCAGAGAGCTTGGAAATGTAATATTATGTCCAGAGCATAAGGGATTCAAAAGTTTACCAAAGTCCTGGGAACTTACATTGTAGGCAAAGATAATATTGCTGTTCGTCACTGTCTACTTATTTTCTATTTAAAGAGTTTTATCTTCTCAGTATAGGGGGTTGGTTTAATAGAGTGTCAGGGGAAATGTCTAGTGAGTGTATTGATTGACTGTAGGATGATAAATGTGGGCAACTTATCTCCTAATCTTCCTCCAGTTTTGCCTAGCTGAGGGTGAATAAAATTATTTTTAATATAGCCAAGAAGTCTTTTTTCTTTCCCTTGGGTTTCTACTACCATGTGCCTAGATGATGCTTCTCTCCACCACCCCCACCAAGAAAGAATAAGAATTTGTAGATGGGCACCAGGTAGAAGATATTTCAACATATGGTACTTTATGCCTGAATGCAGAGTTTTATCATTTCATACGAACAATTAAGTTATGCAGAGTAATACTTAAGGAAGGAAACAAATAAATACATACGCTATTTACACATCAGATATACCCACATTTTACCAGAAAAGAAGATGGTCATACTACCTCATACCTCATGGGGAAAGAACAAGGACCTTCATAATCAAGGGCAATAAAAGGCTTCTAATGGTTTGCACACATTTCCTTTGCCTTTTTTCTTTTTTTTTAAATTTGAGACAGAGGCTCGCTCTGTCACCCAGGCTGGAATGCAGTGGCACAATCATAGCTTATAGCAGCCTCAAATTTCTTGCCTCAAGCGATCCTCCTATTTTTTCTTCTGGGATAGCTGGGACTACAAGCATGCACCACCATGTCTGGCTTTTAAAATTTTTTTTGAGAGACAGGGTCTTGCTATGTTGCTCAGGCTGGTCTCGAACTCCTAGGCTTAAGCAATCCTCCCACCTTGGCCTCCCAAAATCTGGAGATTATAGGCATGAGCTACTACGTCCAGCTGCATTGTACACATTAGAAGCAACCTAATGGGACGGGAAGAAGATGAAACTATTTAATGAAGGAAATTTATGTCAGATTTCACTCTCAGGTATGAAATATTTCTGAAAAAGAAAAAGTTTGTGCAAAACACAGCACTCTTATTATTGCACATTTCCTCCCTTTTGCTTGCCCAAGACAAATGCAGTGCTGAAAAGGTTTTTACTCTGATGCTCTAGCAAGAAGTGTACTTCTGTCACATCCAGAATGACTGATAATGGTCAGGCCTATCCATTACTTCATTCAAATAATAGGGTTTCCTTGCTTTTAAGGTCACTTGAGCTATAATGTTGTTATTGTCCTTTCTTCTGCTCTGTAGTCTCTTTTTCACAGAGGATTGGTAGGGTGAGAAAGGGGTATGGGACAGCACTCAGTCATGGGCAAAATGGCACTGTCACCAGTTTCACTGAAGTCCTGAATCTCCTTGCTACTGACAGACATGCATATGACGTGCGTTTAGTCGAGGCAAGTAGCTTGGGCTTCAATATGGGTTAAACAATAGCAACACAACAACAGAAACCCATTCTTGGGCTGCGCATACTGGCTCATGCCTGTACTCTCAGCATTTTGGGACACCAAGGCAGGTGGATCACCTGAGGTCAGGTGTTCAAGACCAGACTGGCTAACATGGAGAAACCCTGTCTCTACTAAAAATACAAAAATTAGCCCGGCCTGGTGGCATATGCCTGTAATCCCAGCTACTCGGGAGGCTGAGGCAGGAGAATTGCTTGAACCCAGGAGGTGGAGGTTGCAGTGAGCCAAGATCGCACCATTGCACTCCAGCCCGGGTGACAGAGCAAGACTCTGTCTCAAAAAAATAAAAAATAAAAATAAGAAACCCATTTCTGGATATTTTTCCTTCCAGTTAAAAACTCAGGTGGAAAATACTAGTTTTGTGCCTGGCCACCACCTTTTTATTAGATTGAAAAAGGCCAGGTGTGGTGGCTCATGCCTGTAATCCCAGCACTTTGGGAGGCCCAGGCAGGAGGACTGCTTGAAGCCAGAAGTTCGAGACTAGCCTGAGCAACAAAGCAAGACTCTGTCTCTACAAATAATGAAGTAAAAAATAAACTGAAATATACCACACTGTGGCTTACATTTGTGATCCCAGCTACTGAGAGGCTGGGGTAGGAGGATCACTTGAGCCCACGAGTTCGAGAGCTATGATTGGAACACTACACTCCAGAGCAAGATCCTGTCTCTAAAACACACACACACACACACACACACACACACACACACACAACCATACAGGACTCTTGGGTTCTCTCCTAAGTCCAGCTCTATCACTATGTAACTATGTGACACTGGACAAGGCACCATATCTCCTGGGCTTCTGCTTATCTATTTGTATTAATATACGGCTATGGCATCTCTAACGTCGTATTCAATTAAATAAATATCTATCTGTCCTGAAACAAGTCTACATGGCAATGTCTGTTGGCCTGCTGGTCACTTTGTCACACATTTAGACTTCTTCACAATTTCTTGTAGGCCTGAAGCAAAGCATGTTGGCTTAACATATTTAACTCCAGGATGTCTTTTCCCAAGAAATGCAAGTCTTGGCCAGGAGCAGTGGCTCACGCCTGTAATCCCAGCATTTTGGGAGGCTAAGGCGGGTGGATCACTTGAGGTCAGGAATTCAAGACTAGCCTGCCCAACATAGTGAAACCTCATCTCTACTAATAATATAAAAATTAGCAGGGTGTGGTAACACATGCCTGTAATCCCAGCTACTAGGGAGGCTGAGGCAGGAGAATTGCTTGAACCCAGGGGGCAGAGGTTGCAATGAGCTGATAGCGTGCCATTGCACTCCAGCCTGGGTGACAGAGCGAGACTCCATCTCAAAAAAAAGAAGAAGAAGGAAAAAAAAAAAAAAGAAATGTAAGGCTTTGGCTTAATAGGTTTTCTTAAGTTTTCCATTTTGTAATGTTTCAAACCTTCAGAAAAGTTGCAGGTACAGAACAATGAAGGTAAATCACTTAGGTAAGTAATTCACTTAGATTTACCAATTATTAACATTTTGCTACATTTATTTTCTATTTCTCTATTCCCTTCCTTAATATATACGTTGCTGAACCATTTGAGAATTTATTGCAGACATCATGACACTTCATCCCTAAATAGTCCCTAAATATAGCATTTATTTCCTAAGAAAGGAGACATTCTTCTACGTAACCACAATATAACTACTTGAAACTTTTAACAATGATTTAACACTATTATCTAAAGTATATTTTATATATTCAATAAAGAGATTTATATACTCAAATTGCCCCAATTGTCCCAATAATGTGTCCCAATAATGCCTGATACGGTTTGGATGTTTGTCCTTCCCAAATCTCATGTCGAAATGTGATTCCCCTTGCTGGAGGTGGGGCTTGATGAGAGGTGATTATATCTTGGGGGCAGATCCGTTATGAATGGTTTAGTACCATCCCCTTAGTGATGAGTGCATTTTTGCTCAGTTAGTCCACATGAAATCTGGTTGTTTAAAAGAGTGTGATGCCTCCCACTTCACCCCTTGCTCCCACTCTTGCCACATGACATCCCTGGTCCTACTTTGTCTTCTGTCATGATTTTAAGTTTCCTGAGTCCATGATCAGGAGCAAATGCTGGAGTCATGCTTAAACAGCCTATACAGGCTGCAGAACTGTGAGCCAAATAAACCTCTTTTCTTTATAAAGTACTCCAGTTTCAGGTATTCCTTTACGCCAACACAAAAACGGCCTCATACAATGTCCTATGTCATTTTATTTTATTATTTATTTTTTTGAGACAGAGTCTTCGTCTGTCATCCAGGCTGGAGTGCAGTGGCAAGATCTTGCCTCACTGGAAGCTCCGCCTCCTGGGTTCAAGTGATTCTCCTACCTCGGCCCCCTGAGTAACTGGGATTATAGGCACCTGCCACCACACCCAGCTAATTTTTGTATTTTTAGTAGATATAAGGTTTTGCCATGTTGGGCAGGCTGGTCTCGAACTCCTGACCTCAAGTGATCTGTCCGCCTCAGCCTCGCAAAGTGTTGAGATTACAGGCATGAGCCACCATGCCTAGCCAATGTCCCAGGTAGTTTTATTTATTTTTATCTTTTGTATTCCAGAATCCAATCAAGGAGTATTTGTTGCATTCAATTTTGATTTTTTCCTTTCCTTGAGCTATAATTCCCCAGCCTTGTTTGTTTGCTTTTCATGGTATTGACATTTTTTTGAAGAATTTAGGCCAATTGTTTTGCAGAATGTCCCTCAATTCGAATTTGGCTGTGCCCTAATGATAGATTCAGGTTAAGTATTTTTGGAAGGAATATCGTATGGTATTGCTGTGTTCTTCTCAGTGTATCACATCCAGAGGCAAATGATGTAACTGGTGATAGTAAGTTTGATCATTTGGTTAAGGTGGTATTTGCCAAATATCTGCAAAATTAAAGTACCATGTCCCTTTAAAATTAATAAGTAATCTTGGGTGGGACACTTTGAAACTTGGTTAATATCTTGTTTCCCAAAGATTTTGACATCCATCATCAGTGGTAGTTGTAAGGTTACTATGTTTTAATTGCTCTTTACAAAGGTGAATTGGGATAATCAACAGATGTCTGGCAGAATGCAGGAAGAATCAGTCAGTGTGAACTTCTGGCCACAGGAAAACCCTGGGGTGTGTGTGTGTGTGTGTTTATAATGGAGGTGCTGAAGTAATTTGAGAAGGTAAAGTGAGCTGGGGGCAATGGCTCGTGCCTGTAATCCCCACACTCTGTAAAAATAAATAAATATATAAATAAAATAAATTAGCCGGGTATGGTGGTGCATGTCTGAAGGCCCAACTATTCAGGAGGCTGAGAAGGGAGGATCACTTGAACCCAGGAATTCAAGGCCTGAGTGAGCCAAGATCATGGCATTGCACTCCAGCCTGGATAACAGAGAAAGACCCTGTTTGAAAGAAAAAAAAAAAGAAGGTAAAGTGACATACTGTTAGAATTTTAAGCAGTTTCAGTGAAGGCTTTGGGGATGTCTAACATGCAGAATCAAGAAAAACTTTTGCTAGGTGTTGAACAGAATAAACACAATATACTATTTCTGTCTTTGCAATTTCTCCATAGTGGAAGACCTAGAACTTGAAAACAATGAGTACATGCAATACAATAATGCATTCGTGTGTCAATTATAAATAAAATAGGCTGGGTACAGTGGCTCACACCTGTAATTCCAGCACTTCGGGAGGCTATGGTGGTTGGATCATTTGAGGTCAGGAGTTTGAGACCAGCCTGGCCAACATAGTGAAATCCCACCTCTACTAAAAATACAAAAGTTAGCTGAGTGTGGTGGCGCGCACCTGTAATCCCAGCTACTCAGGAGGCTGAGGCAAGAGAATCGCTTTAGCCTGGGAGCCAGACGTTGCAGTGAGCTGAGATCATGCCACTGCACTCCAGCCTGGGTGACAGAGTGAGACTCAAAGAAACAGTGAAAATAAAATAAATAAATAAATAAATAAAACAAAAAATATTTTTATAGGTAAATTATAGCTCCCTTTATTTCTTCTTCCATCATCCCATTATATTTTTTGTTATAACTTCACTATACCTCTGCTAGATAAAATTTAGGTATTATTAACAGGAAACACAATTATTAATCAATAATGTGGGATGAGCAAAAATCTGCAATCGATTTTACAGATAATGAAGTGATGATTTCATCTGTTAAGTGAGATAACATTCAGGAGATTGATTTTAAGACGAGAGAGTAGCAAATAATTTGAGTATGCCTTTCTTTCTTTTTTGAGACAGGGTGTTGCCCTGTTACCTAAGCTGGAGTACACTGGTGCAATCACAGCTCACTGCAGCCTTGACCTCTGGGGCCCAAGCGATCCTCCCACCTCAGATTTCTCAGCCTTCCTAGTGGCTTGGACTGCAGATGCATGCCACCATGCCCAGCTAATATTCATATATTTTGTAGAGGGGGGGTTTTGCCATGTTTCCCACGCTGGTCTTGAACTCCTGGACTCAAGCAATCCACCTGCCTCGGTCTCCCAAAGTGCTGGGATTATAGACTGGCCTGTGCCCAGCCAAGGATGCTTGTTTTTATCTTGAAGAATTATCCTACAATATGTCTACATTTCTTTTCTTTGTGTTTCCCTGATTTATCAGAGTTAATTTTCGACAAAAGCAGGATTCTATACCAATGTGTGAGACTAGTTATTAAATGATAGGGGGAAAAAACCAAACGTTGCAATAAAGGGAAAACATTCTGCAGAGAAGAACAAAAATAAATAATAATAGCAATAATCACGATGATGATAAAGAATGCTAATGAGCTTTGATAAAAAATCCTGGAAAGCAAAGATATTCTAATAATAGCACAGTAACATGAACAGAGAAGGTGAACTGTGTAAGAGATTATATTTTAAGTGACAAGAACATCGGGCTTAGCAAACCAGGAAATAAGATCATAAAACAATAGATTCCATGTAGTCAAGCAATAGATATAAAGAAGTCTTAGCAAACATATATATTTTTTGCTTTGCAGAATTAATGTATGTCTTCTTTTGTTATCTTCCTATTTCCCTGGTTTATCAGGTGATTTGAACTCAAAGCAGGGAGAACAATGTTTTATAATGATGTCAGTGTTTTAGGAAAAAGAGCCAGGAATGTGAAAAGTAAGCTCTTTGCAAATACAATGATGTCATTGTTGCTGCTGTTGTGCTTCTAGTATAAGTGTGTCATTGTTAATTATGAAAATAGAAATAGTAGTAGATACAATTTTTCTTAGAACAGAAGTTCTATGCCACAAAAACACACATAATGGAGATTACAGGAACAATCAACAAAGTGCAGAGTATTATAAAGACTGACTTTTAAGCTTCAATATAGCCAAAATACACTGTTAAGAACCCAGAATTGTCTCATGAATGAATAATGAAATAAATAGCCATGTTTTATTAGCTTTATTTTAAACTATCTACAAGTTGAACAACCTTTTTGAGCCCTTTTAAAAACATTTTTGCAATTTGCTGGAGCAATGGTTTCTTTTCTGTTTTTTTCTTTGCGCTACAGTGGCTAATCTGATTTTGGCGTTTCAGTAATTATGTCAATTAATATGTGCTGAGCAAAATTTCATTTGTTGAAATGGATACCAGGTGAATATATAATTAGTAGAAGGTTGTCTCTTTAAGTCTTTGTGTGCAATTTTCCAAGATTAGCTGCAATATGGAACAGTAGCATTAGAATAGAGATAGCTAGCTTCTTATCAACTATCCTTCTGCTTAACTATTTCATGAAACTTTCTGGCAATATGAGCCCATTCTAGAAATGGGGCAACATTTTTTATTTGGGTAATTCAAACAGCAAAGTGTTTGTCCTGAAAGTCAAGAAATTTCCATCATAAATGAAGATGTTGTTTCCTCTTTTAGAATCTTGAAGATAAATGAAATTACTAGATATTATTTCATACAGAAACATCTACTGTCTTCAAAAATTGACAGAGGCACTGAGGAACTCAAATACTACTAACTCATTTTTAAGGACATATGCTTGGTAGGAGCCCATTTTAATACTAAGGCTAAGTTCCTTCAGGCTTCTTTTCAGGGGTTTTGAGGTAGAAGTATGAATATCCAAAAGTTCAAGTCTATCTGCACTATAAAATACAACAGCCTAGCTGGATGAGATGGTTAATGCGTGTAATCTCCGTACTTCGGGAGGCTGAGGTGGGAGGATTGCTTGAGTCTAGGAGTTCTGGACTAGCCTGGGTAACATAGTGAGGCCCCATCTTTAGAAAAAATTTTAAAAGGCTGGGCATGGTAGCTCATGCCTGTAGTCCCAGCACTTTGGGAGGCCAAGGCAGGAGAATGGCTTGAGCCCAGGAGTTCAAGACCAGCCTGAACTAGTCTTGAACTAGTTCATAGTCCTGAACTAGTCTTGAACTAGTTCATAGTCCTGAACTAGTCTTGAACTAGCAGCATAGCTAGACCCTATCTCTTAAAAAAAAAAATTAGCCAGGCTAATGGTGGTATGTGCCTGTAGTTCCAGTTACTCAAGAGGGAAGAACACTTTAGGCCAAGAGGTCAAGACTGCAGTGAGCTATGATTGCAACAGTACACTTCAGCCTGGGCAACAGAGCGAGACCCCGTCTCAAAAAAGAGAAAAGTTTTAGAATAGATATAGATCGATATCCTTTATATAGATTTAAAAACATGCCAAAAAATACTATATGTTGGCTGTGTATGGTGCTCATGCCTGTAATCCCAGCACTTTGGGAGACCAGGACAGGTTGATTGCTTGAGCCCATGAGTTTGAAACCAGCCTGGGAAAAATGATGAGACCCCCTATCTACTAAAAATACAAAAAATAGTTGGGCTCAGTGGTACACACCTGTAGTCCCAGCTGCCTGGGAGGCTGAGGTGTGAGGGTCGCTTGAACCTGGGAGGCAGAGATTGTAGTGAGCTGAGATTGCACCACTGCACTCCAGCCTGGGTGACAGAGTGAGACAAGACCCTGTCAAAAACCAAACAAAACGAAAAAGCTATATGTTGTTTAGGGATACTTCCACAATATAGAGAAATGCATGGAATGATAAGCATGGAATTCAGGATAATCATTCTGGGGAGCGGGGAAGGGAGTGGAAAGAGAAAGGGTGATGGGAAATGAAGAGAGAAAACAAGATCCCAGAGGAAGTATTGTTATGGGATCTCTGGGGTGTCAATTTTTCTGGCTGGAAACCTCCATGGCTGCAGCACCTTTGCCTGAGTTCTTGTCCTATGTCTAGGAAGAATTAGGTATGCAGACAAGTCAAGGGCAAAGAAGAGTTTCATTTAGTGTTAGAACAGCTCAGAGGAGTGTGTAGCTCCTCTGTAGGCAGGTCGTCCAGTCCAGTGTTCAGCTCTTAGCAGAGAGAAGGCCCTGGAGAGGGTGGGGCTCCTCACTGCAGGGAAGTCATTCCAGTGTTTCTGCAGGTCTCTGAAGCTCTCAGCAGAGAGGGTAGCTCCTTTTTGCTGGCAGGTGGTCTCAGCAGGTTGTCTCTAGCTCTCAGTGGAGAGGGCACTCCTCTCTGCAACTAGTCACCCCATCGTCTCCAGCTATCAATAGAGAGGGTACTTCTCTCTGCATCTGGTCATCCCATCCTGTACTCTCCCTGTTTGTTCTCTGGCCATCCTCTACCCTGCTCTGATTGAGCCCAGGGCTTTTATGGACCTCAGAGGGGAAGTCTACGAGGAGGCACCATGAGTCCTCGCTCTGGTCAGAGGGACTGGCAACCCAGCCCCAGCCTTCAAGCCCTCCTGGCCTGAGGGTAGGACCTTACTGAAGACCCTGTCCCCTTCTGCACAGAATTCTATCTGCTTCCTGCTGGCATTCATGGCCCCAAGGCTTGACTCCAACCTCACTCCAATGAGGGAGCGGAAAGAGGCCAGGCAGTGGGAATGGATATCCCTGTGCCTGCAGGGACGGGGATGTGGGGTGTCCTTCCTGGGGTGCCTGAGGGTGCAGGCTGCAGAGATGCCCTGGTCCTGCAGCTGCTCCCGGGTGCTCCTGCCCAGCCAACTGGGAAGGGTCAGGGCTCCCGCTTGTCCCTGCCTCCTGCCTGCTGCTTCCTGGAGCAGTAGGCCCAGGTCTGCAGGCGCGGTGTGGAGGGTGCAGCTGTACCTGGGAAGGCAGATCCTGCCTGTTTCTGGCTCCCGCAAGAGCACAGGGAGGCTCAGATACACAGCTGCAGTTTGGGTGGCTGGAGCCCCGCTCAGGAGGGCGGGGCTCTTGCTTGCTTCATACAGGGGGAGGCCTGAGTCTGCAGCCGTGGTTTGGGGCCTGCAGCGGCCCAGGAGCTCCTGTCCCAACTCAAAAGGGGCAGGGCTCCCACTTGCTCCATGGAGCGTGCAGCCCCAGCTCTGCTTCCCTGCTGCAGCCCCAGCTCTGCTTCCCTGCTGCAGCCCCAGCTCTGCTTCCCTGCTGCAGCCCCAGCTCTGCTTCCCTGCTGCAGCCCCAGCTCTGCTTCCCT
>CAUYLG010040930.1:0-13484 GCA_963573385.1 Cacajao melanocephalus
TTGCAGCCAAAAGCATTCCTAATCAAAACAACATGTTAGATGAAAGGAAAGCCAACAGCAGAGGGGCTCTGTCCATCTGAAGCCCTGGCCAGGTTTTCTGCTGGGTGGAAGGAGGGAAGGAGGGTGTGCTGCAGTAAGCTGGAGGTGAAAGCACAGCAATGGCAGAGCAGTGCCTGGCACCAGAGCCCGTGTGTGACGTGCTGGTGATATTGAGGTTCCAGGCCCCCCGAGAGGCAGGGAGCACCAAATGTACCTGACTCTGGCTGGAGCACTTGGCAAAGCAGGCCTCCCTGCAGGGGTGAAGTGGGCCGTGCTGAACAGGAATAACAACCAGAGCTCTAGGCAGCACCATCCCAAGACCACAGTGAGGCCAATTCACAGGGAAGACTACCAGCCCGAATGAGCCAAGACCAGGTCACTAATTCACACCGAAGACACCAGGACAAGGCGCCTGGGAACCCCAGCAAACCTGGCTCTCTGTAAAACCGTGAGAGACACTGGGGATCCCTGTCCTGTATTGTTGTACTGAACCAAGCATAGAAAGTTAACACCAAGACAAAAGTAGGCCAAATTGCAGGGTCTTTATTGCCGGCGACCACAGAGGACTCACGTCTCTCCAACCTGTGGCCCCGGAGGGAGGGTGTCAATACCTTTTATACCTTTCTCTCCGGTAAGGGTATGTGGCGGGGGGTGGCTGTGAAGGGATTCAGACATTTAGGGGGTCCGGTAAATCATCTCCCGGGCAGAGAGAGGAGTGCGAGTCTCCGGACATTCCCAGGGCCAGAGGCCACATTGTGGCTATATTGTCACTTCCATTGTTATCTAAGTGATTTACAGAAGTCAAGATAAGCCTTAGTCTGCAGATCATCTGGGTTGTAGTGGGAGTAACAGATCGTAGTTATTTATTACAGGGCGCAGGGGCCATGATGGACTCAGTTTGGGCTGTTTATTCTAGTCACTACCAGTAAACAAAGGCAAGCAATTTTACTTACAGACACCAAGGCTAGCAGTCATTGTGAGGAGAATGGGGCAGCCGTTACAACTTATTTAAAACACAACTTTGTTTTTTATAAAATAGTGTTATTCAGGCTCTAACTCTAGGCCAGCTATAGCACACTGACCTCCCCTCCTTCCCTGTCCCCATCCCCCACACCCCTCTCCACCTAGCCTCAGCCAACCCCTGCAGTGGATTCTGCTTTCTGTCACTAGAGGTTCGTTTAGCCTGTTCTTGGACTTCATAAACTTGAAGTAATACAGAATATTGTCATTCAACATAACACACTAGAAGATCCATCCTGTTGGGAATTCAGGTAGTTCGTATCAGTTCCTTCCCTTTTATTGCTGAGTAGTACTCCACTGTGTAGATACCATATTTTTAAAAAGTTTACCCGGTTGATGAACTTCCTTTCTTCCTTCCTCCCTCCCTCCCTTCCTTCTTCCCTCCTTCCCCCTCCCTCCCTCTTTCCCCCCTCCCTCCTTCTCCCCTTTTCCTCCCTCCTTCCCCCCCTTCCTCCTTCCCCCTCCCTCATTTCTTTCTTGGCTATAGTAACTATTCTGGTATAAGTTAGGAATACAAACTCTCATTTCTCTGGGTTAAATATCTGCAAGTGACTTACTGGTCACAAGAGGAGCACATGTGTGCTTCTGTTAGAAGCTGTCAGCCTGGGCAACATGGCCAGACCCCATTTCTACAAAAAAACAAAAAATAAAAATAAATTAGCTGCGTACAGTGGCACATGCCTGTTTGAGAGGCCGAGGTGGAAGGAGCCTTTGAGCCCAGGAGGTTGAGGCTGCAGTGAGCCATGACAGCGGCATTGCACTCCAGCCTGGGCCACAGAGCAAGACCTTGTCTCAATTTAAAAAAAAAAAAAGAAAGAAAAGCTGTCAAAGTGACATTCTATTCTGTATCCCTTCTGGGTTGTTTTTAAATGAAGAGGCCAGGCGTGGTGGCTCAGGCCTATAATCCTAGCACTTTGGGAAGTTAAGGGAGGAGGCTTGCTGGAGGACAGGAGTTGCAGGTTGCAGTGAGCTATGATCTTGCCACTGCACTCTTGTCTGAGTGACAGAGTAAGACCCTGTCTCTTAAAGAAAAAAGAAAAAGAAAAAAACATAAAAATGAAGACAGGCTCAAACAGGACTGCCAGAACGAGGTAGATTATCAATCTGCCTTTTGAGCAGTGTCCCTGTGGCAATATTTAGATTTATTTGTTTGGAGATAACATCAAAAAATCTGGCTGAGCTCCGTGGCTCATGTCTGTCATGCCAAAGTCATGCCCAGGAGTTTGACACCAGCGTGGGCAACGTGCAAAACCCCACCTCTACAAAAAAATACAAAAATTAACCAGGCATGGTGGCACATGCCTGTAGTTCCAGCTACTCAGGAGGCTGAGGTGGGAGGATCGATTGAGCCCAGGAAGTTGAGGCTGCAGTGAGTTGTGATCACAATACTGTACTCCAGCCTGGGTGACAGAGCAAGACCCTGCCTCAAGAACAAAGCAGAATGAAACATAAAACTACCTTTGTGAGATGATTCCCTGCCAGTGCTGTCTTGTCATCAGAAGCATTTTCAATGTGGCACAGTCTTAGTAATTCTTGTGTGTGGATGATACGCATGCAGTCTCTGTTTTGGCAAGCCTCTCAGGTGATTCTGATGCACGCTCAAATTTGGGAACCACTGTCATTGCCAGAGTCCACTACGGTTGAGAAATTTGGGGATTTATTTATTCCACCTTTATATGTATTTGACAATTCTCATAACCAAAAAAAATTGCCTTCCACATGTGACTTCTTTGTAGACAACAGTCACGGCTGCCTGGTACCTCCATTTCTTTCTCTGTAATACAAGAATCGTTGCATCTAGGGGCTGCTCTGACAATGTGATAGAGATGCAGACATGCTGTGACATCTCTGGCTCTATGCCCACAAGCATGAAGTTAGTGTTGTGTATCTTTCTTTACATAGATGTACATTTCACTCCCTTACTTGTCCAAGGCTTCAGAACCCACAGTGGAGATGGCGGGGCATCTTTATTGAGGCGAGGGCTTCAGGGGAGTAGAAAAACCATGTGCTGGATAATTTCTCCTTTGAGGGGTCTTTATCCAATTCAGCAGTCTTCTAACAGTGATTTTCAATGTATAGTCCCCAGACCAGCAGCACCTGCAGCCCCTGAGAACTTGTGAGGAATGCAGCTTCGGGGGCCCCACTCTGACCTGCTGAATCAGAAACTCTAGGGGTAGGGCTCAGCAGTGTGTGTCTTGACAAGTCTTCCCAACCCCACCCTCGCTCCCCACCCCCTTCACCACCACTATCTGCAATTCTGATGCATGCTCAAGTTTGAGAACCACTATGACTTCCTGAGTCTGCTCAGAAACTGCTGAGACATTGCTGGGCTTTTCTGCCTGGTGTTGCCACCCACCTCTGATAGGAAATAATCGTCGTGCTGGCTACTCCGTGTTAAGCACTTTATTGTGATCACTGAAGAGCTGGAGCAGGATGCTTGCCAGTGCAAGGGCCATTGCTGGCCTGACGTAACAAGAGGCTTCAGAGATCAGGCTTTGCCAAGTGCACTGAGATGTCTACACTAGCGTGTTGTCTGCTAGGTGTGAATAACTGCCCCTTGGGGAGACCTTTGCGAGATCTTAGGCAAAAGGTTTCATAGCCCATTTTTTTTTTTTTTGAAGTTTTTCACTTTTGTTGCCCAGGCTGGAGTGCAGTGGTGTGATCTTGTCTCACCACGACCTCCACCTCCTGGGTTCAGGTGATTCTCCTGCCTCAGCCTCCTGAGTAGCTGGGATTATAGGCATGTGCCACCACGCCCAGCTAATTTTGTATTTTTAGTAGACACGAGGTTTTTCCATGTTGGTCAGGCTGGTCTAGAACTCCCGACCACAGGTGATCCGCCTGCCTTGGCCTCCCAAAGTGTGGGGATTACAGGTGTGAGCCACCGCGCCCAGCCCATAGTCCACTGTAAAGGTGCCACACTCTGGCCGTGGGCAGTGGCTCTTGCCTATAAGCACTTTGGAAGGCCAAGGTGGGTGGATCACTTGAAGTCAGGAGTTTGAAACCAGCTTGACCAACATGGAGAAACACTGTCTCTACTAAAAATACAAAATTAGCCGGGCATGGTGGTGAATGCTTGTAATCCCAGCTACTCAGGAGGCTGAGGCAGGAGAATCACTTGAACCCGGGAGGTGGAGGTTGCAGTTAGCAGAGATCGTGCATTTATACTGCAGCCTGGGCAACAAAAGCAAAACTCCGTCTCAAAAAAAAAAAAGTCACACTCTAAGCAGGAGCCAGCCAGGTGGATGACCTCTGAATACCTGGTGAGAAATCAACACGTTCAAGTTCTTCTCCTTTTCTCTGCACCGAGGGATTGCAGGTGGCTTATTGGCAGTTTCAAAGCTTCATTAGAGTGGTACTTTGATCACAACTCTTCTTCACGAGTGTATTTATGATGTTATATCTGATCAGATATAATGAAAAAAGTAATAAAATTGTAGTTGACTCTGTATCAGTCAGTGTTTTTGGGACACAAATTAAAATCGAGCAAAAAGAATTCATTCAAGCTGGGGGCAGTGGTGCATGCCTGTAGTCCCAGCTCCTCTGGAGGCTAAAGTAGGAAGATTTCTGGAGCCCTGAAGTTCCAGGCCAGCCTGGGCAACATAGCAAGACCCTGTCTCTAAAACCCAAAAACCAAAAAAACAAAATAGGCTGGGCACAGTGGCTCGTGCCTATAATTACAGGGTCCAGCCCAATAGGGTTCTGTGAGTCCCTCCCTGCTGGTGCAGAGACAGGAAACCGTAGAAAGGAAAGACAGACACAGATAGAGAAAAGAGACTTTGGGCCCGGGGGTCCACTGCCAACCCAAGCATGGAGACCTGCTGTGGCCCCGAGTGCCTGGACACTCTTGACTTATATTGAGTACAAAGCAGGGGACAGGGAAGGTAGGGTGAGGTAATGGTGGTCGGTGATAGGGTCAGGTAAATCACATGTCTTGAAGACAGGGGGCCTGGGACTTGCAAGTAGCCGAGGCGAGGAGAAAACCTAATGCGTCAGCGCTCTTTGCATATTTGTTAGAAATGTCAAGGACACTAAGATTGTTACTATTCTTATCTTTTAAGAAAAAGAGAAACCAGGTGCAGAAGCAGGGCATGAGAGTGGACATGGAACATGACCACTGAAGCCCAGCATCATATAGAGACAGTTCAGCCCCCAGATGTCTGCAGGTGTCCCTGGCAGCTGTCAGGCCTTGCCCCAAGAGCTTGGAGAAGCAGAGTTTTCTCCTAACTCCCCCAGGAAGGAGATGTCTCGGTCATTTTGGACGTCTCCTTCCCTAGCTGGCTAAACAGCGGGTGCTTTCCCAGCGCTGGCACTGCCACCCAGCCGAGGCGCCCTCCAGCAGCCCTTATGCGGGCGTGACAGAGGGCTTACAGCATCTTGCCTTAGGACCACTTTGTTCACAGTGTCACCTCAGTTCCATGCTTCATAACCTGATAGTCATTAGTAAAATTAAAGGTTATACTGAGTATATATCTTTATGATTATAAGTGAGTATAGATTATATATGATTATAGAAAGAAATAATTATGTGCCTACATTTCTAATTCTTTTCTAAATCAATATTTATATGGGAAGGGGCTGAGGCTTCAGAACCTTGCCACGGCACTTGTCGGGTTTCCTCCCTACATATAATCCCAATACTTTGGAAGGCAAGAGCATCATTGGAAGCCAGGATTTTGTGACCAGCCTGAGCAACACAGTGAGACCTGCATCTCTACAAAAAATTTAAAACTCAGCCTGGCATGGTGCTGTGCACACCTGTAGTCTGAGCTACTCAAGAAACTGAGGTGGGACGATCACTTGAGCCCAGGAGTTCAAGGTTACAGTGAGCCATAATCATGCCACTGCACTCCAGCCTGGGCAACAGAGTGAGACCTTGTCTCAAAAACACACCAACCAATAAAAAGCAAAACAAAATAATTCATTGGCTTGAGTTACTGTGATACGCAGAGGTGTGTCTGTGCCCACTTCAGGCATGGCTGGATCCAGGTGCTTCAGGAACAGTCAGGACCTCCATGTCCCGGCTTTACTCTCCTCTGTGTTGGCTTTTCTGTCAGACAGGCCTTCTCACGAGCTCTGACAGCTCAGGCTTACGCAACAATCCCACCGTCGTTATAACAGCCTGTCTTTCCGCTGGTTCTGGTACTGTCTCAGTCCGCTTGGGTTGCCATAACAAAGTATCACATACTGGGTGGCTTGTCAGTAGGAATTCACTTCTCACAGTTCTGGAAATTGTAAGTGCCATCACGGTTGGTTCGTGGTGAGGCCTCTCTTCGTGACTTTAGGTGGCTGCCTTCTTGCCGTGTCCACACGTGGCCTTTTCTCCGTGTGCACGGATGGAGGAGGGAGATCTCTGATGTCTCTTCCTGAAGAGACACCAGCCCTATTGGATTATGGCCCCATTCTTGTGATCTCTTTTAACCATAATTATCTCCCCAAAGGGTCTATCTCCAAATACAGTGACACTGCGGGGTAGGGCTGCAACATATGTATTTGGGGCAGGGAGGACACACAGTTCAGTCCGTGACAGGCACTATCTCTCATTGGTCCAACTATGGGTTATGGTTCCATCTTTCAACCAATTATTATTATTATTATTATTACAGACAGAGTCTTGTCTGTTGCCCAGGCTGGAGTGCAGTGGCGCGATCTCGCCTCCCAGGTTCCAGCGATTTTCCTGCCTCAGCCTGCTGAGTCGCTGGGACTACAGGCGCCTGCCACCACACCCAGCTATCAACCAATTATTATAGCCAGAGGAGTGGAACATTTTTGGTGGCCAGGTCAACTTCTACCTACCCCTGAAGCTGGGGGTGGGGTAGGTTCAGCCCAGTAAAACCATAGGAACTGAGTGAGGAAGGGGTGGTTCCAAAAAGGAATATCAGGGTGCAAGTCTCAGAAAGGGGAGTGAATATGAGGCAGTGTTATGGACTGAATGTTTGTGTACCCCCAACATTTATAAATTGAAGTCTTAATGCTCAATATGACATTTGGGGATGGGGCCTCTGGGCAGTAATTAGACTTAGGTGAGATCGTGAGGGTGGAGCCCTGAGTCGGGGATTGGTGCCCTTATAAAAAAAGACACCAGAGTCTGCCGGCGTTCTCTCCTCGGAGTGAGGGTGCAACGAGAAGGTAGCCTTCTGCACGCTAGGAAGAGAGCCCTCACAGGAACCAAATCCATCAGCACCTTCATCTTGTACTGCCCAGACTTAGAACTATGAGAAAATACATTTCTGTTGTTTAAGCCACTTGGCTATGGTGTTTTATTAGAAAGTCTGAGCTAAGACAGGCAGGCAAAGGCATCAGGTATCCATGAAACTCTTCCAGTAGCCTTTAAAATCCTTTTCCAGTGAATTTTTAAAGAGCTTATTAGGTTCTGTAAGTCAGTCAAACTCTCAGGTCCTTCTGAGAATCGCCAATCAGCTGCCTTATATCCACTGGAAATGTCTTGCATCAGGGTGGCCCATGAGCCAAGCGCCGCCCATCAGTGGGTTGGCCAGTAGGGTTTGGAGTGGCCTTATGAGGGAACTTTGCCTAGTAAGAGTGGGAGCTCCTACAGGGACCCACCAGGTCCTGTCTCCTGCAGAGTTTGAATGTGAGGCGTGGAGAGGGGTTTAGCAGTTGGGACATGGAGAGGAGGTGGAGCCCTGGAGGCTGGATGGCCATGAGAGGAGACAGGAGGGCAGAGCAGGAGAGAGTGGCGGATGGCCGGGCGCGGTGGCTCACGCCTGTCACCCCAGCACTTTGGGAGGCCGAGGCAGGGAGATCAACTGAGGTCGGGAGTTCAAGACTAGCCTTACCAAAATGGAGAAACCCCATTTCTACTAAAAATACAAAAAATTACCTGGGTGTGGTGGCACATGCCTGTAATTCCAGCTACTCGGGAGGCTGAGGCAGGAGAATCGCTTGAACCCAGGAGGCGGAGGTTGCAGTGAACCGAGATTGCGCCATTGCACTCCAGCCTGGGCAGCAAGAGCAAAACTCTATCTCAAAAAAAAAGAGTGGCCAAGGCCCAGCAGAGGGAGAGCGGCACGTGCTCACCACAGAGGGGCCGGCCAGGAAGCCTGGCCTTCAGCGCCAGGTGGGACCCTGAAACCTTTGTGTCTGTGCTGCCTGGCTGTGTGGCTGAGAGGCAGGACTCTGGAACCAAACTGCCTGGGTTTGGCCCCTAGTTCCATCACTTGCTAGATGGACAACCTTGAGCAAGCCTCTCTGAGCCTCCATCTCCTCCTCTGTATAGAAGAACAACGATAGAAATGGCCCCTCAGGGTAACTGCGGGATCTAAATGGGATAAGATACATGGAAACTGCCTAGCGTAGCATCTGGCTCTAGTAATAAATGTTACCTATTTTATCATTTTTCCTTAAGTCCTTACGTATTGACCCATGAGCCTCCATTATCTGGGGGCTGAGGGACTCCTGTAGGTTGCCATTTCCATAATCATAAGCATCAAAGACCATCTTTAAGGGTGAAATAAAAGACTTTTTGGATTTAGTAATCCAAGGAATTTTGAGAGCTTCTGGGGAAAATTTTACTGAGAGAGGAGGGGAGGAGAGGAGGATTCACCTCCTTATTTGCTCACAATCCTCACTCAGCAAATGTTAGAGAGTCTTCCACATGCCTGACTGAACGCTTCCCAGAAGCGTTTGTGCTTCTCCCCCAGGGAGTTTGTAACCATAGTAATACAGGGAAACAGAGTCAGGTAACCAAGGAAGCTGTGGTCGTCATCTCGGTTGGGAGGAGTCGAGGTCTGGCCTAGCTGGTTCCCTATTTGTGTTCAGTATTTAGCAGAGTGCCTGGCCCAAAGTGGGACCCAATTCATGTTTGTGGGATTAATGCAGAGCTGTAGCATCTCTGTAAGGGATGGCTCAAAGCTGAGGGTAACCAGCTTGTCTTGAACTGGGAGGGGAAAATTTCAAGAAAGAATTGGTGCTTGGGACTAGGTCTTGAAGGGCGATTAAAAATTTACGGGGTTGGCAAGAGAGGGAATGGCACATGTCAAGAAAGGAGGCATGAAACTGTACCATGGATTCCAGGAATTCCCGGTCCTTTGGCACGGCTGGAGTGTGGGGACATGGGGAAAAGGGCTGGAGAGATACCGCAGGACTGTGGATTCCCACTTTAGGGTTTGTGCTTTATGTAGATAATGAATACTGTGAAGATCAAAGGGGTTAAAATATGTCAAATGCTGCAAACTGCTGCTGACACTTAGGAAGATGATGATAATGAGATCTCTTTCTTTCCTTACCCCATGTTGTGATTTGCAATTGAGAATCTCCTGTGAAACCTGTGAAAGCTACACTTGCCCAGGCTCAGCCTTGGAGATTATGAGTCAGCGTGCTCAGGCAGGGGCTGGACATTGCGTTTGGGAAGAGTTCCACGGGTGATTCTGATGCATTTATAACCCTGATTGAAAACTGGTCACCTGGCAAATGTCCACC
This sequence comes from Cacajao melanocephalus, assembly GCA_963573385.1. Taxonomy (NCBI): domain Eukaryota; kingdom Metazoa; phylum Chordata; class Mammalia; order Primates; family Pitheciidae; genus Cacajao; species Cacajao melanocephalus. Next base: position 9,499 of record CAUYLG010040930.1, read on the forward strand.
AAAGTCACGGAGTCCAGCCAAAATGTCACTACCTCTGAGAAGCCTTCTTTGATGAGCAATCTCCATGGCAGTATTTATTGAGCATCAACAAAGTGCCAGGCCCTGTGCCGGGCACAGGAGTACATGTTCTTTGCCCAGACTGATAAAACAGGCAATCTTAACACAGTATGATAAATGCTAATCATAGGATAAAAGTGAGGTACTCTGGGAACCCATGGGGATACCTTACCCTGTCAGGGATGTGGTGGGGAAGTCAGGGAAGGCTTCCTGGAGGAGGGGCCATCTTAGCTACATACTGAAGGATAAAGAGGTGTTGACCAGCCTTGGGTGGGTGGAGAAGAGAGTGCCAGGTAAGTACCCAGGCATGATAGATTAGAGGGGATGAAGTTCTTGCAGGCTTAAGCATGAGGTCCAAAGAAGTGGGGGGGGCTAGATGAGGCTAGATAGGTGGCAAGACAACATGGCAAATGTGGGTGAGTTACCTCACTCCTGCATGTGCACCCAGCCCTTTGCCCTCACTGGAAGTGTGTGACATATCTCACCTCAGTCTTGGTTAACTCTTTTGAGACTGGAATCATAGAAAGAAGAAGTCATGTGTGGAAACTCCGCAGTCAGGGTCATGCTGCCTTGGGTTTAAATCCTAAATCTGCCACCTACCAGCTCTGCGAAGTTGGGAAATTTCTAAACCCAGATGGGACAGATGGGTCACACTTTCCCATCTGTCCAAATGGGGATGAAAACTCATACCTATGCTTCCTAATCCAATTATCTTCTGCTGCATATCAAAGCAACCTAAAAGTTTGTAGCTTAAAATAATCGATTGTTATCTCTCATGGCTCTGTGATTTGACTGGGCTCAGCTGGGCAGTTCTCACTGGGAGTCTTGTGCTATTATAATCAGAATGCAGCTGGGGATACAGTCATCGGAAGGCTCAGCTGGGGTGGACATCTAAGATGGCTCTCACAGGGCTGGCAGCTGATGTTGGCAGTTGGCTGGGAGCTCAGCAAGGGCTGTCGCTGGAATGCCCACATGTGGCCTCTCTGGGCTTCTCAGAGCATGGCAGCTGGGTTGTGAGAGGGAGCTCTGCAGAATAAGTATTCCAGGAAGCAGGAAGAAGCTGCCAAGACAGATAAGGACTATGCCTGGGACTGGAACATCATTACTCCGTCTGTATGCTACTAGTCAGGGCCTGCCCATATTGAAGAGGATGCGGCAATAAACACCACCACTGAATTAGGAAGGTCCATGATGATATGGTTGTGATCATCTTTGGAAAACACAATCTGCAAAGCCTTCTGTGAGGATTCAATAAACTAAGGCATGAGAAGTCCTCAGCACAGTGCCTGGCACGTACTAAGTCTTCTGAAGTGTGTGGACTCTTCTTGGCCTTCATCTTGACATCCTCAGCACCAGCCACAATGCCTGGTAGGCAGTAGTGGAGCTTTATAATTTTTAAATTAGATAGGGGGAGAACTGCTTACTATTTAGTGATGCTTAATTGCTATGCAGCCCAAGAATAATTGTGACTGTCATTAAACAGGGCAGATCAGCTTCACTCTTCTATTAAATTAAATCTAACTCTAAACATGAAAGCTCATTGTGCATTATTTGTTGTGCATGCAGAATAACCATCTACTTAAAAGTGGGGAACAGGCCAGGTGCGGTGGCTCATGCCTGTAATCCCAGCACTTGGGGAGGCTGAAGCAGGTCGATCAACTGAGGTCAGGAGTTCGAGACCAGCCTGGCCAACATGGTGAAACCCCATCTCTACTAAAAATAAAAAATTAGCAGGGCATGGTGGCGCATGCCTCTAATCCCAGCTACTCGGGAGGCTGAGACAGGAGAATCGCTTGAACCCTGGAGGTGGAGGTTACAGTGAGCTGAGATCGTGCCACTGCACTCCAGCCTAGGTGACAGCAACACTGCCTTAAAAAAAAAAGATGGGGAATAAATTAGAGGAAACATCTGGGAATTCAAGAAAAAAGTGGAAAGAGCACTGGTTTCAGGTTTAGAAGACCTGGATTGGAATTTAGGGCCTCAGAGCCGCTCTGTGTATCAGTCTCCACATCTGCAAAATGGGGTTCACATAGCTTGCCTGATAGGGCTGTGCAAGGACTAAATGAAATGATACTTGTTCATTTAGGGGATGAACAAATGAGCAAGGATGAACAAATACTTCCTCCTGCTTTTGGCTGTACCTGTAGAAGGGGCAGGGCAAGGGGAGGAGCCCCTAATTCCTTAAGCAGTGAGAAGGTCTGCATTAAGGCCGGTTTTGCTTTACTTGACCTCTGGAATAAGCAAGTGGGATTCTATCTGCTGGTCTGCCTGCAAGTGATGGAGCTACTTGCATTCTGTGCCCATTAGTGGCCTCTGAGATAGGCTGGGATGAAAGTGGTTGGGCCTGGCATTTGGGGGCATTGGCAGACAAGTGCAAATAGCACTTTGAGCCAGGATCTAGTAAAAAAAACCAGCCTGGCGTGGTGGCTCATGCCTGTAATCCAAGCACTTTGGAGGCCAAGGCGGGCAGATCACCTGAGGTTGGGAGTTCAAGACCAGCCTGACCAACATGGTGAAACCCCGTCTTAATAAAATAAATAAATAAATAAAAAAAACCAAACCAAAAACCCCTCCGGGTTGCCTTCTGCTTAGTCCCACCCTCTTTGTGCGTAGCCCTCGGCCAGCCAATGTCCCTTCAGGTTCCCAAAACAGAGCTGTGTGCACAGTTGCAGGGGACAATAAAAGTTGCTAACAAGTGTTTCCCAGCTCTCGCCACTTGTACTTAGTTCCAGCTGCAAGGATGATTTGGTGCTGAATGGCACACGTGGTCCCACATTACCCTATCTCCCCACAATGTATCTCTAGAAAAACCAGAAAGTTGACTATCAACCAGAAGACAGATCACCACTGATGTTTGTGTGCTTTGACATGATTGGCAAAACAGAAGGTTTGACATTGGCCAGTGAGGGCATGGTGACACTTGATGGTTCAGGCAGTGAAGCTTTAGACTGTTGACTCTCATCTTCTGACTTCCCGTGTGATTATTTGCCACGTCTCCCCAGGTAGATAGACTGTGGGCTCCCTGTGGACACTCTGCTTCGAGAATGCTCTCTATTGGTTGTAACTTGCAGGTGGGTTGCTTCCTCCTGCTTTTGGCTGTACCTGTAGAAGGGGCGGGGCAAGGGGAGGAGCCCCTAATTCCTTAAGCAGTGAGAAGGTCTGCATTAAAGCTGGTTTTGCTTTACTTGACCTCTGGAATAAGCAAGTGGGATTCTAGCTGCTGGTCTGCCTGCAAGTGATGTTGTCCAGACCCCAGTGATTACATTCGTGAAATGTTTGTAGAGAAATGGGTTTGAAATATTGAGAAAGGCCATCAAACACCACACAAGTGTAGGGCATTAGTCTTTGTGCTAATGCTTTCTGCCAGAACTGGTACTTCTATGAAGCTACCAGCAGAGAAAGGAGAGAAAAAAGTGGAGACAGGAGAGAGATCCAAGATGGCTGATTAGCAGCAGCTTAGGATTGTAGCTGCCAGTGAAACCACAGAGAGCGAGTGGATGCCGCACTTTCTTGCCCACAGACTGGGAGATTCCTGGCAGAGGAGTCACACGGGTCGCCAGTGTGACTCTTTTGGCTGGTGCGGCACTTCTCGGTGCGGAATATACGAGACTGGGTGCCCTTTGAGTCGGGCTTTGCTGGTCCCATCCCCACAAGGAGAACAGCAATTGGAAGCACTGAGGACCGAGAGTTTCACAGTAAGCACGGCTGAACCTGGGAAGGCCTAGCTCTGTGGGGAAGGGGTGTCCGCTGAAGGAAAACTAAGAAACAGAAAAAACTTCATCACCAATAAGCCGGACGTCCACTCAGACCCAATCTGAAAGTTGGCAATTACAAAGACAACAGGTGGATAAATCCACAAAAATGGGAAGAAACCAGTGCAAAAAGGCTGGGAACACCCAAAATCAGAATGCCTCTCCTCCTACAGGGGA
>CAUYLG010040931.1:0-28330 GCA_963573385.1 Cacajao melanocephalus
AGCTCAAAAACACACTACAATAATTTCACAGTGCAATCACAAGCATTAATGGCAGAACAGACCAAGCTGAGGAAAGAATCTCAAAACTTGAAGACTGGCTCTCACATGTACCCCAGAACCTAAAGTACAATTAAAACAAAACTATTTCAAAGAACTTTCCTTCCCTAGCTATTTTAAATGTTATCCTTTTAAAAATTACAGTTTAGTTTTTTGATGCTGGTATAGAAGAAGGCATTTGGTTTTGCATTTGAATTTTACATCTAACAACTTTATTGAACAATCTCATTAGTTCTAATAGTTTGCCAATTCTATAAAGATAATTATATCATCTGCAAATAACAAGTTTTGTTTCTTATATATTTTAATTATCTTTATTTTCCTAACTCACTGCCAAGAATCACTAATACAATGTTATATAAAGTAGTGATAGTGGAGGTCCTTTTCTGTCTTCTGTTTAAAGGGAATATATATAATGTTTTGTGTAATAGGGTTCAATCTGAGAAGCAGAGCCATTAGGAGATACATATTTATTATGTATTTGTTACAGAAATTGGACCTTACACCATGGTAGGAGCTGGTTCAGCAGTCTCTCTGAGGATTTGTGCTGGAGCTTGAAGTCCACAGTGGGGAAAGGAAGACGGATGTGAAGTGGAGAAAGATTAAGGAAAAGATTGAATCCATAAGCAAAAACTGGAGCCCATGAGGACTGTTAGAAACTTGTATCAGCTCTTGTCACTTCTGACCTTGATGGTCAGGGCTCCTTGTTATAGATACCTTGCCTAGGCATCAGAAAAACCCCACCAGGTAAGGAACCATGATCAGCTGAGGAGTTTGCTGAAGGCAAAAGGAAGATGTGATGGGTAGTAGAAGAAGATAGTTATAAACACCAGCTATGACCACGTGATCAGTTGTAGAAACAAGGACTGTGATAGTTATGAGTTATTTCTTCCTTATTTTACCGTGAATAAGTTATATATATTAGCCAAATATTTTTGTTTTCTTCCCCTCGGGTCTTAGCTACCAGGGAACTCAGATCACTCTCCCCCATCCCAGTATTATTATTGGCATAGTTGTGGTCTCCCCTTTTTTCTCAATCATCTTCCTCATTATTGCATTTGTCTCTTTTTGTTAACTAATTCATATAATGTTTTTAGGGGGGAATAATTAAAGTAGAAATCAAATAAACACTGATTCTAGTAGCAATCAGTTTTTGAAAATTTCATTTATTATTTATTTTCCTTTTTTTTTTTTTTTTTTGAGAGGGAGCTTCACTCTTGTTGCCCAGGCTGGAGTGCAATGGAGCAATCTCAGGTCACCACAACCTCTGCCTCCCGGCTTCAAGTCATTCTCCTGCCTCAGCTTCCTGAGTAGCTGGGATTACAGGCATGCACCACCACGCCCGGTTAATTTTTTGTATTTTTAGTAGAGATGGGGTTTATCCATGTTGGTTAAGCTGGTCTCAAACTCCTGACCTCGAGTGATCCGCCTTCCTCGGCCTCCCAAAGTGCTGGGATTACAGGCGTGAGCCACCATGCCCGGCCTTATTTTGCTTTTTACATATATACATTTATAGTGGTAATACATATTTTTTCCTTGGGAACATATTATATATAATGACAATGAAACAGTGGCTGAAGGAAGTTTTTCTTCCTAAAGGGGATTTATTTATCAATCAAGATTAAATCAGAGAAGCAGAACCACCAGGAAAAAATATATACATATAATATATGCATGTTATATTATATATACGTGTGTGTGTGTGTATATATATATCATATATATATACAGACATATACGAATTTGCTATAGAGATTTAGCCTTAGTTGGTTATAGGAGCTGGTAAAACAGTCTCTGTAAGGTTACTGTCTTCGCATCCGATGCTGGAAATTCAAGCCCACAAGGCAAGCAGTCAGCAAGGGAAGATGGATGTAAAATAAGAAAGAGCAGAGGTGAGTCCGAGCCCATAGGCACAAGCTGAAGCCTGTGAGAACCAACTGAAACCCGTGTGTATTAGTCTGTTCTCATGTTGCTAATAAAGACACACCCGAGACTGGGTAATTTATAAAGGAAAGAGGTTTAATGGACTCACAGTTCCACATGGCTGGGGAGGCCTCACAATCATGGTGGAAGACGAAGGAAAAGCAAAGGCACATCTTACTTGGTGACAGGCAAGAGAACATGTGCATGGAAACTCCCCTTTACGAAACTATCAGATTGGTGAGACTTACTATCATGAGAACAACATGGGAAAAACCTGCCCTCATGATTCAGTTACCTCCCACAGGGTCCCTCTTATGACACGTGGTGATTATTCAAGGTGAGATTTGGGTGGGGACACAGAGCCAAACCATATCAGCAGATTAGTTATTGTTGCCCCTGACTTTGATGGAGCTTTGCAGCTACTGCCTCACACCAACAAGGTAAACCAGAAGAAGACAAGTGACAATACATGTGAGTTACGAAATAGCTGCTGTTTCACTTCCAGCCTCCAAATCTCAGAGAAGAACCTCTCTTATGGCTCCCACTAATTGGAAACACACAAGAAGGGGAATACCGGGAAGTGCGGGTCAGCTCAGGCAAGTCGACAAATTGCAAACCCATCACAAATGCTTTGTTGTTGTTTTTTTGTTTGTTTGTTTGTTTGTTTTTGAGACAGAGTCTCACTCTGTTGCCAAGGCTGGAATGCAGTGGCATGATTTAGGCTCACTGCAACCTCCACCTCCTGGGTTCCAGCAATTCTCCTGCCTCAGCCTCCTGAGTAGCTGGGATTACAGGCCCCAGCCACAACACCTGGTGAATTTTTGCATTTTTAGTAGAGATGGGGTTTCACCATGTTGCCCAGGCTGGTTTCGAACTCTTGACTTCAAGTGACCTGCCCACCTTGGCCTCCCAAAGTGCGGGGATTTCAGGCATGAGCCACTGCGCCCGGCCACTTTGTTGTTGTCATTGTCTTTTTTAAAGATGGGGTTTCACCATGTTGGTCAGGCTGGTCTTGAACTCCCAACCTCAGGTGATCCACCCGCCTTGGCCTCCAAAGTGCTTGGATTACAGGCGTGAACCACCACGCCCGGCCTCACTTTGTTGTTTTTTAATAGTAGCTTTATTGAGGTGTAACTTACAATAGAATGTGCCCATTTTAAGTGTACAATTTGATGAATTTTGACAATTGTTACTGATTATAAGCATATAACCAGTAACCACTGGCACAGTTAAGATACAGAACGTTTCCATCCTCCATTGAAAGTTCCTCATGCCTTTTTGTAGTTAATTCTGCTCTTGCCCTCAGCCTCAGGCAACCATTAGTCTGCTTTCTGTCGATATAGATTAGATTTGGCTGTTCTGGAATTTCATGTACATGAAATCACATGTCTGTCTGTTTTCACTCGGTTAAATAATTTTGAGTTTCATATATGCTGTTGCATGTATCAATAGTTCATCCTTTTTATTGCTCGGTAATATTCCATGGCATAGATATATCACAGTTTGCTTACCATTCCCCTGTTAATGAACATTTGACTGATTTCCACCATTTGGCTATGACAAATAGAGTAAATTCATGTAAAAGAGCATTACATGGATATATCCTCTTTTTTTGTATAAATGCCTATGAGTGAAATTCTTGGTCTATTCAAAAATTTTGCCCATTTGTTATTGTTTGTTATTGTCTGGTTTGTTATTGTTCTTATAATTGAGTTGCAAGAGTTCTTTATATGTTCTGGATACAAATTCTTTGTCAGATAACGAATCATAAATATTTTCTCCTAGCCTGTGGCTTGCCATTTTATTTTCTCCAAGATGTGTTTCAAATAGCAGCAGTTTTAAGTTTTGAAGTATCATTTGCTAATTTTTTGAATGATTAGTGCTTTTTGTGTCCTAAGCAGTATTTTCTTACCTCAAGGTGTATAATTTTCTCCTATATTGTCTTTTATACATTTTATAGTTTAATTTTCACATTTAGATCCATCATCCATTTGCAGTTAATTTTTATACATGTGGTGAGCACTGAAGTCTATTTAAAAAACATGGATAGCCCAGAGTCAGTGGCTCACACCTGTAATCTGAGCACTTTGGGAAGCCGAGCTGGTGGATCAGTTGAGGTCAGGAGTTCGAGACCAGCCTGGCCAATGTGGTGAAACCCTGTCTCTACCAAAAATACAAAAATTAGTTGGGTGTGGTGGCTGGCACCTGTAATCCCAGCTACTCAGGAGGCTAAGGCAGGAGGATTGCTTGAACCCGGGAGGCAAAGGCTACAGTGAGCTGAGATTGCACCACTGCACTCCAGCCTGGATGACAGAGCGAGACTCCATCTCCAAATAAATCAATAAATAAAATAAAAAATATGGACAATCAATTGTTCCAGCATTACCTTGTCACTTTTCTCAAAGATCAATTGACCATATATATGTAGTTCTATTTCTGGACTCCATATTCGGTTCCATTGATCTACACATCTGTCCTTAGGCCAATATCGCACTACCTTCGTAGCTGTAGCTTAATCATAAGTACCGTAAGACCTCAAAATTTATTCCTGTTTTCCAAAATTGTTTTGGCTATTTTTTGTCCTTTTGTATTTTAAATCATTCATCAGATACATTTTAAATCATTTATCAATTTCTGTTAAAAAGCCTGCTAAGATTTTGATTGAGATTACATTGAATCAATAGATCAATTTAAGGAGAATTTATATCTTAACAATATTGAATGTACCAAATCAGAATCATATTATTTCTCTTTATTTATGTCTTCTTCAATTTCTCATAATGATGTTTTACCATTTTTAGTGCAGAGGTTTTGCACATTTGTTACTTTTATTCCCATGTATTTCAGTTTTTTGCGGCTATTTGTAAATTGTGGCTTTTAGAATTTCAATTTCTAATTGTTTGTTGATAGTCAATGGTCTCTGCTCTTATCTTTATTTATTCCTTTCAGTCTCTGGGTTTCTTTTTGTTTGTTTTGTTCTGTTTTTAATTTGTTTGTTTCTTTGTTTGTTTGTTTTGAGATGGAGTCTCTGTCACCCAGGCTGGAGTGCAATGGAGCCATCTCAGCTCACTGCAACCTCTGCCTCCCAGGTTCAAGCAATTTTCGTCCCTCAGCCTCCTGAGTAGCTGAGATTACAGGCATGCACCACCATACCCAGCTAACTTTTTTGTATTTTTAGTAGAAACAGGGTTTCACCATGTTGGCCAGGCTGGTCTCAAACTCCTGACCTCAAGTGATCCACCTGCCTGGGCCTCCCAAAGTGCTGGGATTACAGGCATGAGCCCCCGTACCCGGCTTCTTTCAGTTCCTTTGGATTTAGTTTGTATTTCTTTTTCTAACTTTGTATAGGTGGAAATTTAGATCATTGATTTCAAACTCTTCTCTTTTTTTTTCTAAAATAAGCATTTATATCTATAAATTTCTCTCTAAACACTGCTCTGACAGCACCCCTCAAATCTGATATTTTATTTTTATTTTTATTCATTTAGAATGTCCTTTGGAGAATCTCTTTTGGAGGATACAATGAAAGCATGGCAGTTTGACAGCCCTCACCAGAACCCAACCATGCTGGGACCCTACTCAGACATCCAGTCTCCAGAACTGTGACAAATTTCCGTTGTTTAAGCCACCTATCATACTTTGTTAAAGCAGCTCAGACTAAGACATCATCTAAACATTTGCCTTGGCATTTATATATAAGAGCCTAGAGTCTCCTGAATGTGTCATTATAAAACAATTTCAGTTTCAGGCCTAGACTTAGCATCCGGTTCAACATCCAAATAGGTTAGAAGTTTTCCCAATAAACAGACCACAAATAAAAATACAGATGGAAAACATCTGGGGTAGCAGGTAGGGTGACCCAGGTGTGAAAGCTTCTACTTTCCCCGGAAAAAAATCATTTTATTATTGCTGTTAGAAGCAGTTCTAAGACAATGCTGTCATTTTAATACTAATTTTAATATTGTCTTGTTTTATGTTAATTTAAGAAACAATTCTTTAGAATGGCTATGATCCACTTGAAGAAAACACCCATGGAGATTACTGGAGCCCCAGTACCAGGTCTTAAGAATCCTAGGCGTAGATTGGAATCACTGAGAAGAAGGCCTCTTGTGCAATTATACTGTACAAATCAGCATTCTCAAGTATCTTTATTACAGTTTCCCTCAGCTGGTAAAATACTCTTTCCTCCGTCCTCTACATGCATAAACACTCGACCTAAGCAAGTTTTGACTTTGCAATATCAGGATCAAAGAACAAGTGGTAAGGCCGTAAAAGCATCATGTAAAGTCCCAGGAATATGTCTCTACTCGTGCCAGCAGAGATTTCCTTCCAAGATCTCAAACCCGGTTGCAGGCTTAGTGAGGTTGTCCTAAAACGTGAAATACACATAGGATTGGCAAGATATGAAATGTATCATGGATTTCTCCTTCTTCTTCAGAATTACAGCTCTCAGACAGGAGGAAGACAAATGCGACATGAGCTCTGAATTATTCTTTTTTATTTATACACTTCAGCAGTTTATTGTTGCCTTATCTCCTGGAGGTTGAAACTAATGAGAGGCTGAATAATTTCATGTCAGTCAAGAAAATGGAAATTGGATATGTTTGGAATAGTCGTTATATAAAATATGGTTGTTTTTATTACTTTTAACTTTTGTATGGTAGACTATCTTGTTAATTCAATAAAAAAATTTATGAAGGTGAATAAGTAATGTTTGTAAGTTTCTCTAAGCTCCTTGGATGAAAGGTGCTATATAAAACCAAAGTATACTGTGTTGCATTATTATTTTATTTCAGAAGCTCTGCAGCATAAAAAGCTGCAAATAAAATCTCCCACTGGGTTGGGGAAGATGATTATTATCTTCCTACTCCTGAAAATAGATTTTCAGGCTTTTGTGAAAGCAGCAACTCCTGTTTTTTTTGCTGCACAAGTTTTGTATGCTCACAGGCAGATATTGATAGGTCAAGTTTTGTACGAGTTGTGTGGACAGCACGCGTGTATGTGTGTGTGTGTATGTGTGTGTGCACACATGCAGTGGGCATGTACATTCAAATGGGAAATAAATCACGCAAAGGATGAAGTAGACATTTGATTTGGTGTCAGTGTATGTCAATATTTATTTCTGATGCTAGTGCGTGTTGCATTTCTGAAATTGGTATATTATTTTAAAAGTAGGCAATTTGAGAGGAACTTATTTTCAAGGTCCAGAAAGTGAAAAGAAAAATTTGTATTTTGTCATCTTGTGACAGCACTGAAATTTATATGTCATGCTCCACAATTCAATCACTCCACAAAGATAAATTGAATGCACTTATGAAATTCTCACATCATAATCCCAAGATGTGTTTGGTGAAATAGGATGTTTAATAAATGTTTAATAGCTTGACTACATTCAGGAGGTGATGAAGGGAGGCAAAGTATACGTGCATCAAAAGTTTAAAAACTACAAAAGACAATAGTATATGTCAAAACATACAAAATGAGTCATCTGAGGAGTAAAGACTGTGTATTCAGAGGCAGGAGAGGCAGCCAAAAAATCAGAGGTAAATGTGACGGCAGTGTCATCAGAGGGACTGGTTGCTGGAATAGAATTTTCAGGGAGACAATGGGGGAGGCAAGGTTGGAAATTCAGCTTGATACTATAACAAATTGAAATAATATCCTAAATAGCTCTCCATTTTTCTCTCTCAATTATAGTTATCTATAATTGTTTTGTCCTTGATTTAAATCTGCAAATATGAATATGCCTGCTGCCCAGGATGGAGACACACAGTTGGTCTTGCTTTTCCAATAAATACAAAAAAATCAGGCAATGACACGCATCTTGGTTAATGAGGATAACATTTAAAATATTTTATTTTACAAGTTTTTATCCTAACTCTTCTTCATCTCACAGGCTCACATTGCTGTCAGCAGCCCTGAAACACTTTATATGGTTGCTATATCTCTTTCTATTTCTTTCCATCTTAACATCCTGGAATGGCTGTCAGCAGTCTTGAAAGTTTGATTTAAAGCAAAATCAAACAGATGTGGAAAAATTGAAACCCTCATACATTTGCTGGTGAGAATGTAATGGTGCAGCCACTGTGGAAAACAGTTCGGCAGTTCCTCAAAATAGCAAATACAGAGTTATTAAATACTACATGACCCAGAAATTCCTAAGGATAAACCCAAAAGAAATGAAAACATGCTCACACAAAAACTTGTACATGAATGTTCAGAGTGGCATTATTAATAGTAGCCAAAAAGCAGAAACAACTCAAGAGTCCATCAACTGATGAATGAACAGGTATAAAAAGCAAGAAGTATTGATACGTGCTACAACATAGATAAACCTTGAAACCATGTTAAGTGAAAAAAGCCAGTCGCAAAACACCACTTAGTGTATGACTCCATTTCTATAGAATATACAGAATGGGCAAATCTATAGAGATGGAAAGTAATTTAGTGGTTGCCAAGGCCTGGGGAACACGGAGAGTTGGACAATGGGGAATGACTGCTAAAGGGCTTTTTTGGGGGTGATGAAAATATTCCTTTTTTTTTTTTTTTGAGACGGAGTCTTGCCCCGTCGCACAGTCTGGAGTGCAATGGCGCAATCTCGGCTCACTGCATCCTCCACCTTCCCGGGTTCAAACAATTCTCCTGCCTTAGCCTCCCGTGTAGCTGGGATTACAGGTGCCCACCACCACGCCCAGCTATTTTTTGTATTTTTAGTAGAGTCAGGGTCTCACCATGTTGGCCAGGCTGGTCTCGAACTGTTGACCTCAGGTGATCCGCCCGTCTCGGCTTCCCAAAGTGCTGGGATTACAGGTGTGAGCCACTGCGCCGAGCTGAAAATATTCTAAAATGAGATGGTAGCAATGGTTGCACACTGTGAATATGCTCAAAACCAATGACTTGTACACTCTAAGTGGATAAATTGTCTGTTATATGAATTGTATCTCAATAAAGCTGTTTTAAAAATCAAACACAGTAAGATTTTTTTTAAAGCTTTTTTGGCTTTTTTGCTGTTGTTTAGCTCTTCCTCTTGACAGTCTTGTTCTCCTGCTTATGGCCATGCAATGGCTGTTATTTTACGCCCTGCCTAATTCCTCTGGACCACATATTTTGATTCTAGGCAGTTCTGGAATTTTCTTGGCAACTTTTCTTTTTTGACTGGGTCTCATTCTGTCGCCCATGCTGGAATGCAATGGCACAATCAAGGCTCAATGCAGCCTGGACCTCCTGGGGTCAATCGATCTTCCCACGTTGGCCTCCTAAGTAGCTGGGACCACAGATGTGCGCCATCATGTCCAGCTAATTTTATTTTTTTAATTTTTTAATTTTTAATTTTTTTATTTTTTGTATTTTTAGCAGTGGCCTCCAGCATTTTTTAATTTTTTGTAGAGATAGGAGTCTCACTATGTTGTCCAGGCTGGTCTCAAACTCCTGGGCTCAAGAGATCTGCCCACTTCGGCCTCTCAAAGTGTTGGCATTACAGGTATGAGCCACAGCTCCCAGCCGTTGGTGGCTATCTTAAGCTTTGATTTCTCTTCTGCATCAAATGATAAAAAGGAAACAACTGTGCTGTTATAAATTCCTCTTTACGCTCAGAAATAGAAATTGGTTTCTTACCAAATGTGATATCAGGGAAATGACATCATTTTTTAAACTGAAAAGCCAATGTTTCTGATAAGAGCTGAGAGTTTCTTCTTTAAATGAGATAAGGCCATAAAACTATGTGTGTGTTTCCTAAAACGAACTCACTAGAATGTACATTTCCAAGAAGTTCTCGCACTTTCCAGGTAGTCTCTTTATGAGGCTTTGCATTAATGCCAAGATTGAGAAAATCATTGCACATTGAAACTCTTATATTGTTATGCTTTCTTCCAAATCCACGATATGTGATTTTTAAAATACACTGAATGGCAATACATTTCTGTCCTTTAATGGTGATTTAATTTTTGGTAGTAGTCAAAAGTCACCCATGTTTGATAAATAGGCCAAAGGATCAATCTGGAGAGCATTTCTTTAATGTCTAAAATGAAATATGACTCTAGAGTAATGAAATTTTTCAGGATAACTCAAACTAAATTTGAAGGCACTTAAAAAATATGAGTTTCAACAAATAATTGGAGTAGTGATAATATTATTGGAATAAGCCTCTGGCTTCTCACCAGACACAATGCCAGGGATTTTACACAGATTATTCCAATAAATCCTTCCAATAGTTCTGCAGGGTAAAAGTTATCCCCATTTTACTGATAAGGAAATAAGGTTGAAGAAGCTCAACACCAGGCCCGAGTAAACCCAGCTGTCTTGAGGCAGAACCGGTCCTCAGATCTGCAACCTGCTGACTCTTGGTGGGGATGGAAAACCAAACATGGCATATTCTCACTTATAAGTGGGAGCTGAACAAGGAGAACACATGGACACAGGGAGGGGAACAACACACACTGGGGCCTGTGGGGAGGAGGTGCAGGGGGAGGGAGAGCATTGGGATAAATACCTAATGCATGCGGGGCTTAATACCTAGGTGATGGTTTGCCATGGCACACGTTTACCTATGAAACAAACCTGCACATCCGGCACATGTACCCCAGAACTTTCTTTCTTTTCTGTTCTTTTCTTTCTTTCGTTTCCTTCCTTTGTTCCTTCCTTCTTCCTTTCTTTCTTTTTCTTTTCTTTCTTTCTTTTTCTTTCTTTCTTCCTTTTTTTTTCTTTCTTTCTTTCTTTTCTTTCCTTCCTTCCTTCTTTCTTTCTTTCTTTCCTTATTTATTTACTTATTTTGAGACAGAGGCTCACTCTGTCACCCAGGTTGGAGTGTAGTGGCGCAATCTCAGCTCACTGCAACCTCCGCCTCCCTGGTTCAAGTGATTCGCCCACGTCAGCCTCCCAAAGTGCTTGGATGACAGGAGGGCGCCACCGAGCCTGGCCCTGGAACTTTAAATAAAATAAAATTAAAAAAAATTTAAAGTCACTTTGCTTCATTCTCAGAGTGGTTTATAGTTTTTATTTTCTATTTCTACATGCTGCATGCATGACCAAGCTTGAAATTGGGCCAAGTCTTACTCAAAGATCTGGGACTTTTCTGCCCTTTTTTTTTTCACTCTGTAACCCAGGCTGGAATGCAGTGGGGGATCTCGGCTCACTGCAGCCTCAACCTCTGGGGCTCAAGTGATCCTCCTACCCCAGCCTCAAGAGTAGCTTGGATTACAGGTGCAAGCCACCACACCCAACTAATTTTTGTGTTTTTAGTAGATACGGGGTTTTTGCCATGTTGGCCAAGCTGGTCTTAAACTCCCACCTCGGCATCCCAAAGTGCTGGGATTACAGGTGTGTGCCACCACGCCCAGCCGCCAGCCTCCTCTTTAATCCCCTCATTTCAGATCTAGAACTACATACTGAGTGTAACTTCACAAAGTTTGAGCACAGTGCCCTTCTCTTATAATAACACCAAGAACTTCTGATTTACCCCGTGTCTAAATTATCACAAATTCAAAGTCAGCGGAGTCCAAATTAATGAGGACTCGCAATGTTTCCTTTCTGAGCTCCCCCAGTCCCTCATGCCATACATCATCCAATGCTGAGCTTTTTAGCTTATAAAATCTGAAAACATAGCCTGAGGGAGCAAGGCCATAGAAAAGTATCAGGAGGATAATGTTAACACCTGTAATAAAATTAAAACAGTGAATATAACCAGGGAACAGTCCATCCATGAAATGAACATATTAGTGTAAATGAATTAAGAATTAGAAATCAATGAGCTCTATTAATTGATTTGATTCCTGTAATCTGGTAAAATTCAAATCGCATCTTCTTTTTATTGGCCCATGGACTGCCTGAATGAACACCACTAGAACCTTTGGAAAGCAAGACTAAAAATAAGCCAATGCTTAAAAACTTTCAACAGGGCCATGCTGAGACCAGCTTAAACCACCACTTGGCTTTAGAGATGTGGGTTCCTAGAATTAGTAAGAGTAATAATAATAGTGACCACTTACGTGGCACTACTGTATTAGTCTCTTCTCAGGCTGCTAATAAAGACATACCCAAGAATGGGTAATTTTTTTTTTTTTTTGAGATGGAGTTTCACTCTTGTTACCCAGCTGGAGTGCAAAGGCACAATATCAGCTCACTGCAACCTCCGCCTCCCGGGTTCAAGTGACTCTCCTGCCTCAGCCTCTCGAGTAGCTGGGACTACAAGCATGCGCCGCCATGCCTGGCTATTTTTGTATTTTTAGTAGAGACAGGGTTTCTCCATGTTGGTCAGGCTGGTCTCGAACTCCCGACCTCAGGTGATCCACCTGCCTCGGCTTCCCGAAGTGCTGGGATTAGAGGCATGAGCCACCGCACCTGGCTGAGACTGGGTAATTTATAAAGGAAAGAGGTTTAAAGCATTCACAGTTCCATATGGCTGGGGAGGCCTCACAATCATGGCAGAAGACAAAGGAAGAATGTTTTAGAGGGCGGCAGGCAAGACAGAAATGAGAACCAAGCAAAAGAGATTTCCCTTTAAAAAACCATCAAATCTTGTGAGACTAATTCACTAACCATGAGAACAGTATGGGGGGAACCGCCCCCATGATTCAATATCTCCCACCTTGTCCCTCCTACAACTCATGGGGATTATGGGAGCTACAATTCAAGATGAGATTTGGATGGGGACGCAGACAAACCACACAAACAACCTATGTGCCAAGTACTGTTATAAGTTTACTCATTTAATCTTCACAGTTGTGTCGTGGGTGCCATTACTATCATCCCCATTTTATAGGTAGAGGGATCAAAGCACAGTTAAGTGATTTGCTCAGGGTCACACAGTAAGTAAAGAAACTAGAATTTAAACGGTTCTAAATCATTACACTGTACTGCCTGTCTTCATGCTATGCTGCCTCTAATGTGAAGTGGCTTGGCAGAAAGGACAGGGCTAGCAATGAAGGACAGTCTCTTTTTCGTGGGCTAGAAAGATGTTGCCTGGTAGTGTATTCATAAGCTCATCAGAAAAAAAAAAAAAAAAAAGGAAAGTGTAAATCTTCAAACACAGATAATTGGAACAATTTGCCTTCTAACGAGGAGGAAAAAAACAGCCTTTGGGGTGGATCACATTACTGTTCCCATCTCTTTCTCCCTTGCTGGATTCATATCCTTTGCCTGGGAACTTCGCAGTTTTCTTCCCGTCAGAGGTGGAGTCTGTTTCTCCACTCCTAGGCTTCAGGCTCAGCCATGTAACTCGCTTTGGCTAAAGGGATATTAAGCTAAAGTGATGCGAACAGGAGCTTGAAGTGTGCTTGCGCAGCTGGGTTGCTTTTCCCCTCGCTTGCCATCGCCGTGGGAATTGCATGTTCTGGCAAGCCTGCTGGTTGAAGGAGGATGAGCAATGTGTGTGGAGCAGAGCGGCTCCTAGCCCGGGCTTCCAGCCAACCCCAGCTGAGCCCAGCCCATACCAGCTGACCCCACAGCCAACCTGCAGATGTGGGAGTGAAAATTAATGAATGTTGTTTTAAGCCACCAGGTTTTGAGGTGGTTTGTTTTTCAGAAAGAATGTGGCAATCACTGAGGAATAATCTACTCCATTGCTTTTCTGCTTTACATGTCAATTCCGCCCACCCGTAAACACACCCAGGCACATTCACTTATATTTAATTATAGTAATTCCCACAGCTCTCTTTCCCTCCTCCACCACCTTTCTCGTTATTGTGGCTTTTACTACCACACTCATTTTTTTTTAGTTCATAACACCTTTTTTTTTTTTTTTTTGAGACACAGTCTTGCTCTGCCGCCCAGGCTGGAGTGCAGTGGCACAATCTCAGCTCACTGCAACCTCCACCTCCCAAGTCCAAGCAATCCTTCTGCCTCAGTCTCCCAAGTAGCTAGGATTACAGGTGACTGTCACCATGCCGAGGCAATTTTTTTATTTTTAGTAGAGACCGGGTTTCACCATGTTGGCCAGGCTGGTTTTGAACTCCTGAGCTCAAGCGATCCCCCACCTTGGCCTCCCAAAGTGCTGGGATTCCATAGTACTTTTGACAAACTTCTATCTAATCCACAACCACCTCTGTGATTGGATAGGTGGCACTGGGACAGTGGAGGTAACACAGCTGATCGCCCTTCCTTTCTACTCTTATGCACACTGTGATCTTATTGGTTAAAATAGTACAAATGAGCCAGGTGCAGTGGTTCACATCTGTAATCCCAGCACTTTGGGAGGCTGAGGCAGGCGGATCACCTGGGGTCAGGAGTTCAAGACCAGCCTGGCAAACATGGCGAAACCCTGTCTCTACTAAAAATACAAAAATTAGCCAGGCATCATGACGGGCACCTGTAATCCCAGCTACTTGGGAGGCTGAGGCAGAAGGATCGCTTGAACCTGGGAGGCAGAGGTTGCAGTGAGCCAAGATTGTGCCACTGCGCTCCAGTATGGGTGACAGAGACTCTGTCTCAAAATAATAATAATAATAATCATCATCATCCAAATAAGTACATCCAGGAGGAAAACAAAGAAGCCAGTTTTCAAAAGCCTACAACTCACCAATTCCCTTAGTTTGATTTATAAAGTGATTCTACCAGGCCATACGTGATTTCCAACTAGTCTAGATTTAATCGATAGCTACCCATCCCATTCCAGTAAAGGTGCTCATAGCAGTCATCTACATGTTGGTGGAAAGTTCTCTACCAAAAGGATATAGTACTTAAGTCACTCTTCCAAAAGTATTTACATTATTATATTAAAATTAAAATTAATTATATTGAAATAATTTTAAATATACTCAGAAAAGTTGCTAGAATAGTACAAGGAAACATCCTTTACTCACATTTAGCAATTAACATTTTGCCACATTTGCTTTATCATTGTCTTTTTTTCCGTATTTTTCTTTTTTTACCTTTATTTTATTTTATTTTATTTTTTGAGACAGAGTCTTGCTCTGTTGCCCAGGCTGGAGTGCAGCGGCATGATCACAGCTCACTGTAGCCTCTGCCTCCCGGACTCAAGCCATCTTCCCACCTCAGCCCCCCAAGTAGCTGGGACTACAGGTGTGCACCACCATGGCCGACTATTTTTTTTTTTTTTGTATTTTTTTGGAGAGAGAGGGGTTTTGTTGTTGTTGTTGTGTTGTGTTTTGTTTGTTTTCCTTTTGGGTTTTTTTTCCCCTTTTCTAGGTAAAGAGGGGAAGCAGTGTGCATTCTTTAGTGTGTTCTGATAGCCATGTGTCACTACGCACTTCTTTGTGTCTTTACGTCTCCTCCTGTTGCACTCTAAAGCATTTTTATAGTATGCGGTTTTGCCTAATAAAGCATTTTTCATAGCAAATAAAAAAAAACGGCGCAGAGACTCGGGCTGCAGGAGCTTGGGCCAATCAGAGGGACGGCCCCAGAATGGCATGGTGATGGAATGCAGCTGAGAGGTCTGACAAGATGTACCAGGTCCCACTGCCACTGGACCAGGATGGGACCCTGGTACGGCTTCACCCTGGTGGTCCTGGTCACGATCTGCTGTCCACTTGTCCCTGCTCTTCCACTTCAAGGAGACAACGGCCACTCACTGTGGGGCCCCCTCTGTGAGCTCTGCCATCGGCGGGGAAGTGCCCCAGCGCTACGTGTGGCGTTTCTGCATCTGCCTTCACTCGGCGCCTCGCTTCTTGGTGGCCTTTGCCTACAGGAACCACTACCTCATCTGTGCCTCCCCACGTTCCCGCTACCGCCCACTCTGCCCCATCAATTTCGCACTTAATGTCATGGAGAACCTCGCGTTGCTAGTGCTCACTTACGTCTCCTCCTCTGAGGACTTCACCTTCCACGAAAACGCTTTCGTTGTGTTCATCGCCTCATCCCTCGGGCACAGGCTCCTCGCCTGCATTCTCTGGCAGCTGACCAAGAAGCACACAGTAAGTCAGGAGGATCGCAAGTCCTACAGCTGGAAACAGCGGCTCTTCATCATCAACTTCGTCTCCTTCTTCTCAGCGCTGGCTGTCTACTTCTGGCACAACACGTATTGTGAGGCTGGCGTGTACACCATCTTTGCCGTCCTGGAATACACTGTTGTCCTAACTGACATGGCGTTCCACATGACAGCCTGGTGGGACTTCAGGGACAAGGAGCGGCTCATAACCTCTCAGCCTGAGGAAAAGCGATTCTGAACCCTTCAGTCCTGCTTGGGAAGCAGCCCACTGCCCAGAAACAAGAAACAAGATGCCATTCTGGCCTTCCCCACCCCACATCCTCTCTTGGCCTTACTGAAGATGGGGGAAGGGTAAGAAGGGCATAGGCCAAGGCTCACCCCAGTGCGGCTGGCTTCTCCTCTCCACCTCTCATATGGGCATAGGGGTCCTCAAGCAACATCACCTTTACCTGAGAGGCCCCAAGAAGCTGAGCCGGCAGAGAGCTCCACCATTTGGTGCTTAAAAAACGTCCTGAGGTTCATGACCACCATCCGGTTTCTGACCTTTACATAGCAGCTGTGGCTGCTCCCTGACAACCACAGCCATAGCTCTCCATGGGGTCATTCACATGACTAATGTATTTATTTATTTATTTATTTTTTTTTTGAGACAGAGTCTTGCTCTGTCACCCAGACTAGAGTGCAGTGGTCCGATCTCAGCTCACTGCAACCTCCGCCTCCCGGGTTCAAGCAATTCTCCTGCCTCAGCCTCCCAAATAGCTGGAATTACAGGCACCTGCCACCACACCCGGCTAGTTTTTGTATTATTAGTAGAGACAGGGTTTCGCCATGTTGGCCAGGCTGGTCTCGAACTCCTGACCTCATGATCCACCCGCCTCAGCCTCCCAAAGTGCTGGGATTACAGGCGTGAGCCACTGCGCTTGGCCAACTAATGGATTTCATGATCTACTGGGCATATCCAGGCCTGTGGCCACAATCCCCTGCTAAAGCTGCTCAGGTGTTCTACTCCTGACTTCACCTTTTTGATGTGGTGTGTGCCCTAGGGTATGTACCCTTCCCTAGCTAAGCATCAGCGTGTCTGTGTGTCTGATGGGGAATGGGTGAGCTGTATGATTTCCAAGGGCTCTACCAGTCCGTGGTTCTGATGTCATCAGGTGGAGGTGGTGTTGTGTACCTAAAGGATGACCTGCTACAGAAAAAGTGCCAGCACCGCATGTATTTTCTTCTCTCTTCTGAAAGTTCTGGCTTATAGACCCCTCCCCTCCTTTGCAAACGTATCGCATAGATGGGTGAGATGCCGATCCCTACTCTAAAATGGGCTCCCTGCTATCTCCTGTCTTCCCTACTGCTTCAAACCCTAAGTTTTGGTTGTGCATTTTATTTTAAAGGAAAACATTTTTTTTTTTTTTTTGCCAAAAAGAAAAAAAGAAAGAAAAGAAACTCCATTTTTGACAGACTTTCACTCTTCTTGCCCAGGCTAGAGTACAATGGCAACCTCCACCCTCCACGTTCAAGTGATTCTCCTGCCTCAACCTCTCAAGTAGCTAGGATTACAATCCCTCACCACCATGCCTGGCTAATTTTTGTATTTTTAGTAGAGATGGGGTTTCACCATGTTGGCCAGGCTGGTCTCAAACTCCTGACCTCAGGTGATCCACCCTCCTCAACCTCCCAAAGTGCTGGGTTTGCAGGCATGAGCCATCACACCCGGTCTAGACAGGGTTTTGCCATGTTGTCCAGGCTGGTCTCAAACTCCTGAGCTTAAGCAATCCCTCCCACCTCAGCCTCCCAAAGTGCTGTGATCACAGATGTAAGTCACTGCACCCGGCCTTTTTTCTGTATATTTTTTTAACCATTTGGGAGTAAACTGCAGACATCATGCTCCTTTCCCCTAAATTCTTCGGTGTGCATTTCCTAGGAACGAACGAAGACAGTCTCTTACATGATCACAGCTCAATTATTAAAATCAGAAAATGTATTGATGATGTAACAATATTATCTGATATATAATCCGTATTCAAATTTTGCCAATTGTCCCAGTAATATTGGATCCCAGAATCCAATTCAGGATCACAGATTGCAATTAACTGGCATCTCTCTCTCTCTTTTTTTTTTCTTTTAGAGGCAGGGTCTTGCTCCCAGACTGGAGTACAGTGGAGTAATTCCAGCCCACTGCAGCTTCAAACTCCTAGGCTCAAGCAATCCTCCTGCCTCAGCCTCCCAAGTAGCTGGGACTATAGGCGCACACCACTATGCCCATCTATTTTTATTTTTATTTGTAGAGACACGGTCTCAATATGTTGCCCAGGCTGGTCGAAAAGTCCTGGGCTCAACGGATCCTCCCACCTCAGCGAACATCTCTTTAGTCTCGTTTAGACCAGCTCTTTAGGCTTTCTTTGTCTTCCGTGACATTGACATTTTTCTTTCCTTTTTTTTCAGACAGAGTCTTGCTCTGTCACCCAGGCCGTAGTGCAATGGTACAATCTTAACTCACTGCAGCCTCTGCCTCCCAGGTTCAAGTGATTCTCCTTTCTCAGCCTCTTGGTTAGCTGGGATTCTAGGCACACACCACCATGCCTGGCTAATTTTTGTATTTTTAGTAAGACAGGGTTTCACCATGTTGGCCAAGCTGGTCTCGAACTCCTGACCTCAGGTGATCCACCCGCCTCTGCCTCCCAAAGTGCTGGATTACGGGCATGAGCCACTGCACCCAGCCAACATTAACATTTGTCATAGTACAAGCCAGTTATTTTGTAGAATGTCTTCCAATTTAATATTGAGATTTCCCCACAGTGAGATTCAGGTTATACATTTTTAGCCAAAATACTACATAGGTGGCAATTACATTTTAAATTTGATATCTATGTGTGATGAAAACAATATTTAATATATTCTTCCCTCTGACTACATATAAGTCAAATGTAATATAATCTAAGGACTCTATCAGATGAAGAATGATATTTGAAAGAGGGAGAAGTTCAGTGTGCTACTGATATCTGAAGCCAATATTATTTCTCTGTGGTATACTTATTGTGACATAAAAGAATAGTATACTTTAACAAGAGCATACTGTAATTACTGTCATGCAGAAATTACAAGAAGATTTTGGCTCAATATGAAAACTTTCTAACTTTTAGACCCACATAAAGATGGCTTCAATTTTATGAACTAGTTAACTCTGAACAATTCTACAGGGGAAGGCAGAGACATCATTTAGGCATTAGACAAGGACTGAACTAAAGGACTTCTAAGGTACTTCGTAATTCTGGTCTGGGTTCCAGAAATCATGAAGTCTGGGCTCACTCCAGCTTTCTAAGTGCTGGCAAGGATCTCACTCTTTGAATGAACAGGAAATTTTGTACATTAAGAGTCTACGTGTCATGTGAAAAGATGCTCAATTTCACTCAAAATTAAAGAAATGTAAATTAAAACTATGCTAAGATAGCATCTTTTACCTACAAGATTGGCACAAATCTAAAAGTTGAATAACACATTCTGTTGGTGAAGATGTTGGGAAGCAGACATTTTCATGTATTACTGATGGGAATGTAAGCTGATATAGAAACTCTTTGGAAGGTAATTTAGCCATAGCTATCAAAATGATAAATTCATTACCCTTAAGTGAGCAATTCAAGTTTAGGGAATTCATTCCACAGATATACTTGCATTTGTGGAAAATGACATAAGTACAAGGTTACTCAATGCAGCACTGTTTGTGACTGCAAAAGATTAAGAACAATGCAAACGACCACCAATAGGAACTGGTTCAGTAAATGTTTACATATTCATCCAATGAAACACCATGCAGATGTTAACAACAAGAGGGAGAGAGAGTTCTCTTTGTACTGATTTAAAAAGAACTCTGAGGCCGGGCGCGGTGGCTCATACCTGTGATCCTAGCACTTTGGGAGGCCAAGGCAGGTGGATCACTTGAGGTCAGGAGTTTGAGACCAGCCTGGCCAACATGGTAAAACCCCGTCTCTATTAAAAATACAAAATTTAGGCGGGCGTGGTGACACACACTTGTAATCCCAGCTACTTCAGAGGCTGAGGAAGGAGAATCGCTTGAACCCGGGAGGTAGAGGTTGTAGTGAGCCGAGATCACGCCACTGCATGCTAACCTGCGCTACAGGAGTAAGACTCCATGTCCAAAAACAAACAACAAACAAAAACTCTGAAATACAGTAAGTGTAGGCCAGGTGTGGTGGCTCACACCTTTAATCACAACACTTTGGGAGGCCAAGGCGGGTGGATCACCTGAGGTCAGGAATTTGAGACCGGCCTGGCCAACATGGTGAAACCATGTTTCTACTAAAAATACAAAAAATTAGCCAGGCATGGTTGTGAATGCCTATAATCCCAGCTACTTGGGAGGCTGAGGCAGGAGAATCGCTTGAACCCGGGAGCTGGAGGTTGCAGTGAGCTGAGATTGCCCAATTGCACTCCAGCCTGGGGGACAGTATGTAGAGCAGTTTTTACAGTATTCTGTCTTTGGTATAAAGTGGGGAGGCGGGCTAAAAGTTTATACTCACATTTGCTTTCATGTCCACCCATAAACTAAGAAAAGTAGTAAAGGAGATGTCTTGGCAGATGAGGGACAAGGATGAGCAAGCAGCTTTTTACTGTATATCCTATTGTACTTTCAAGTTTCTTTGTTTGTTTGTTTTTGAGACAGAGTCTCACTCTGTTGCCCAGGCTGGAGTGCAATGGCATGATCTTGGCTCACTGCAACCTCTGCCTCCCAGGTTCAAGCGATTCTCCTGCCTCAGCCTCCCAAGTAGCTGGGATTACAGGTCTCTACACGTGTAGAGGTCTCTACATGGCCTGTAGAGACCGGGTTTCACCATGTTGGCCAGGCTGGTCTCGAACTCCTGAACTCAGGGGATCCAACCACCTCGGCCTCCCAAAGTGTTGAGATTACAGACGTGAGACACCACGCTCAGCCGTTTTCAAGTTTTTGAATCATAAGACTGCATTATCTATTCAAAAACTAAATTTAAAATAAATAAACAAGCCAGGTGCAGTGGCTCACACCTGTAATTCCAGCACTTTGGGAGGCTGAAGCAAGATGATTGTTTGAGGCCAGGAGTTAGAGACAAGCCTGGGCAACATAGTGAGACCCTATCTTTACAAAAAATAAAAATAAATACATGAACAGAATGAACAGAAAATGGTAAAACAAACCAAAATGAAAAAGAATTTGTTTCCCTTCCTGTCTACTGGGAGTTATGAACTCCAGAGGCAATTACCTAGCATTTATGTATTTTTCTTTATTAAATGTGACTCACAGCAGCCGGGTGCAGTGGCTCACACCTGTAATCTCAGCACTTTGGGAGGCCAAGGCAGGCGGATTTCCTGAGGTCAGGAGTTCGAGACAAGCCTGGCCAACATGGTGAAACCCCGTCTCTACTAAAAATACAAAAATCAGCCGGGTGCAGTGGAACGTGCCTATAGTCCCAGCTACTCGGAAGACTGAGGCAGGAGAATTGTTTGAACCCGGGAGGAGGAGCTTGCAGTGAACCAAGATCGTGCCACTGCACTCCAGCCTGGGAGACAGAGACTCTGTCTCAAAAAAAAAATGTGACTGACAAGTATCAAAAGACATTCTCATTCTCAGCAGTGTTAGAGAGAGAGAGAGATGCAATTTTTTTTCCCAAGATACCAAATCCCCATGCATTTATAGAAGCATGGTTGTGCTCTAAACAAATCCCTTTGGATCCCTTTTACATTTTTTATGAGCCCCCATCCCCTAGCTTCTGTGTGTGGCCTGCACCTGTGACACTCTTTGGAGGCCTGCCCTGGGGCTGTTAGAGCTACTTTGCCCACTTGTATAGAGAGCAAGGAATGCCTGGGAGTTTACTTCGCCTCAGGCAGCCTTAACCAACGACTGACCCGACCAGTGCAGCAGTAGGAAATTCCAGCTCCTTGCCTCTGTAGCTTGGAGGTATAATTTGTGTTTCAGAGCTTTCCACGGGATCAAGCTGAGGCTGGGACTTGGCTTGAGAGTGCAGTCTTATTTGCTACCTCGCTTTTTCCATGTCTTCCCTCTTCCACTCCGTTATCCTTTATTGGTTTCTCCTGGGAGTACTTCCTTACTAAATCATTTGTATTTGAATCCAGGTCTCAGGATCCCGGTCTGGAGAACATGATCAAAGACATATGATTTATTGGACTTGGAATGGCTGTCACATGACATCCAAATTTGATTTTTCCTAAAAGATAGGTTTGAGAAATTAAGGTATCATTATCATCCCTTCCAACCCCACCTTTCATACATTGCTAATACCCCAGATTATACCTCATTACACAATTACTTTATGATGCATAATAATTTTAATACCTTGCTTCTAGGAGCAAATGGGCTTTCCCACACACCTAACCATATTATCAATTTAGTAAATGTAAAAGTCTTGTCCCTAGGGACTAGTATTTTAAAAGACTGTAAATGGAATCTACAGTGTTTCAGGTAGACCAAGCTGGAGTAACAAAAAAAAAAAAAAAAAAACCCTCCTATATCATCTTGGATTATCTGTAAACCTCCTGAAGCATGAGATCAGATTACTCCTGTCATTATTTTTACCTGCTTACCTGAAGATGCTATCAAAGCTCAAAGTAGAATGCGGCTGATTTAACAGCTACATGTTTGCATTTTCCCTTACAAAAGCTCATTTTCTCAAATATAACCCATCTCTGAGCTTACAAAAGGACCAATTTCCTGAGCAAATATTTCTATTTCCCCCTTCCGCATAAACATCACCTTGACACCTAGAATCTTTTTCTTTTTTTTATTTTTTTATTTTTCCACACATTAAAAAAAAGAACCGCAATTAGACATCTAGACTCTTTCTACAGGTAAGTGCTTTGGTCAAATGTTTACTCATTTAAGAAGCGTCCACAAGGCGCCAAAAGTCAGAGAGAATATTCTTGCCCTTTTCAGGCTTCCAGTGTGAGACAAAAGGTATTAAGATTTAGATTAGGGGCTGAGTGCAATGGTTCACGCCTATAATCCCAACATTTTGAGAGGCTAAGGTGGGAGGATTGCTTGAGCCCAAGAGTTCGAGACCAGCCTGTGCAACATACAGTGACCTTGTCTCTACAAAAAATGTAAAATTAGCCAGGTGTGATGGTGGTTACCTGTAGTCCCAGCTACTCAGGAGGCTGAGGTGGGAAGATCAGGGGCCCAGGAGGTTGAGACTACAATGAGCTGTGATCACGTCACTGTGCTCCAGCCTGGGCAACAGAGCAAGACTCTGTCTCAAAAAAAAATTATATTAGGCATCTGCAACCTACAGCCTATGGGCCAAATCTACCTGTTTTTGTACTGCCCCATGAGCTGAGAATAATTTTTACATTATTATTATTTATTTTATTTTTATATTTATTTCTTTATTTATTTATTTTGAGACAGAATCTCTCTCTGTCTCCCAGGCCAGAGGTCAATGGCACCATCTCGGCTCACTGTAACCTCCACCTCCTGGGTTCAAGTGATTCTCTTGCCTCAGCCTCTCGAGTAGCTGGGATTACCGGTGACCGCCACCATCCACGGCTAATTTTTGCATTTTTAGTAGAGACAGGGTTTCGCCATGTCAGCCAGGCTGGTCTCAAACTCCTGACTTCAGGTGATCTGCCCGCCTTGGCCTCCCAAAGTACTGTGATTACAAGGGTGAGCCACCATGCTTGGCCTATTTATTTATTTACTGAGACAGAGTTTCACTCTTGTCGTCCAGGCTGGAGTGCAATGGCACGATCTCAGCTCACTGCAAACTCCACCTCCCAGGTTCAAGTGATTCTCCTGCCTCAGCCTCCCTAGTAGCTAGGATTACAGGCATGTGCCACCACGCCCGGCTAATTTTTGTATTTTGAGTAGAGACGGGTTTTCACTATGTTGTCCAGGCTGGTCTTGAACTCCCGACCTCAGGTGATCCGCCCGCCTCGGTCTCCCAAAGTGCTGGGATTACAGGCGTGAGCCACCATGCCCAGTCCTAATTTTTATATTATTAAGTTGTTAGAGAAAGATTAAAAGAATATTATTTTGTGACATGGAAAACTTATGTGAAATTCAAATTTCAGTGTCCATAAATAAAGTTTTATTGGATCACAGCCTGACTCAATTGTTTCCGTATTTTCTAGGGCTGCTGTCACACTACAAAGCCTCATTGAGTAGCTGCAACAGAGACAACATGGCGCTCTGTGGTAGGCAGCATAATGGCCCTCCTCGGCCTTATCCCTGGAACCTGTGAATATATTACCTTCCATGGCAAAAGGGACTTTGCAGATAGAGTTAAGGTTACAGACCTTGAGATAGGGAGAGTATCCCAGATTATCCAGGTAGGCCCTATCTGATCCTATGAGCTCTTAAAAGCGAAGACCTTTTTCCAGCGGGGTTAGAGAGATCCAAAGGATGAGAAGGATTTGAAGTGCTGTTGCTGGTTTGAAAAGGAAGGGGGGGGGGGGCAATGTGACAAGGAGCACAGGCTGCCTTAAGGAGCTGAGAGAAGCTGACAGCCAGCAAGGAAATGAGGGCTTCAGCCACATTGAACTGGATTCTGCCAGCAACCCAGCTGATTTTGGAAGCTGATGCCCTCCTCAGAGCCTCCAGAAACTGAGACTCTATCAACACCTTGACTTTGGTCTTTTGAGACACTAACCAGCTGAGCCCACAGTGCTAGACTTCCAACCAAAGAAGTGTGAGGTTATAAATGGGTGTTGTTTTAAACCTCTAAATTTGTAATAATTTGTTACAGTAGCAATAAGAAACGAATACGCCCTCAAAGCCTAAAATATATGCTATCTGGCCCTTTCCAGATAAATTTTACCAAAGCCTGATGTGGATCCTTGTTACTCAAATTGTGGTCCTCAGGCCGGCAGCATCGGTATCACCTTGGAGTTTGTTGGAAAGGCAGAATCTCAGACCTCACCAAGACCTACTGACTGAATCTGCATTTTAACAAGCTCCTCAAGGGAGTCTTTTGCACAGAAAAATCTGAGAAGCACTGGTCTGGAGTTCATCTTGCTGTTGTCTTAACAGCTAGAGTCCACTAGTACAATCTCAGCTCACCGCAACCCCTGCCTCCCGGGTTTAAGCGATTCTCCTGCCTCAGCCTCCCGAGTAGCTGGGACTACAGTCACACAGCACCATGCCCAGCGAATTTTTGTATTTTTAGTAGAAACAGGGTATCATCATGTTGGCCAGGCTGGTCTCAAACTCCTGACCTAAAGTGATCCGCCCGCCTCGACCTCCCAAAGTACTAGGGTTACAGGCGTGAGCCGCCGCGCCCAGCCCACTTGTATCTTGATATCACCTTCTTCTCTGTGTCTCTAATTATCCTCCGTAGTGTCTTCACAGTGTCTCAAAATGGGGAAATGAGCAAAGGGTAGAGGGTTTTAAGGCACGGGGTGGGTGATTTGGAGAAGACTCTCACAAGGCAGAGTATTGGTTGAGATTGGGCTGAGATCGTGACATAATCGATCTGGATTAGACTGCACGGCGAGGAGAGCCTGAGTGGTCGCTTAGCAGCCTAGGTTTCCACAAAGATGAGCCTCAGGCTCTGTCTTCTGTGCAATGAAAACTTGCATGCAAATGCGGTGTTCTAGCCACTGGTACCTCAACAGAACTGGGCTTGCCTGACAGCTTTCTGAGAGTTGTTTGATAGGAAAAGATGAGTTTGAACCAGGACCCAGGCTAACAGAGGACGAAACTTCAAGTTGTTTCTTGCATTGATTCTGCATTTGGTTATCCAGCCCAGCTATGTCTTTCCCTGCAATACAGCAAAATTCCTGCCTCTCATTCTTCAGTTGGCACTACTAACATATTAGCTGTAACTGCAGAAGAAAAAAATGTATGCCCTATCCACTTATTTATAGGCACCGCTTTATATTAAATTGTTTTCTTATTTATGATCCTTTTTTTTTACTGAAACATATTCTTCCTTGGTAAGGGACTTTGTCTTGTTCATCATTCCGTCCCTAGAACTGTGACTGCCACAAATTAAGGGCTTGATAAATATTTGTATTGCCATTTGGACAAATAAACTACTGTAGGATATTTATGGATATAGCAGTCAGGCAGATAAAGTCTCCTGCTCATGTATGTCTTACTAGTCAAATAAGTCAATTTCTAGATAAGATCTATTAAAATCCCACTGATTATGATAGTAAGGGTTTGGTGGAAGAGAAAGGTGATAATAGAAGTTTGAACTAGAAATATATATCATTCAGTTACTATTTTATTCTTAGAAGATTTAAGGTAGGGTGCACCGTAACAGCATCTAAACTGCAGGATAAAGATAAACCTCTGAAACCAAATCACAGTGTTTATAATACAGGCTATTTTCCATTATAAAAATGGAAGTCAGATTGCACCATCCTCGTTGAAGCAGCCAGTATATATTAAAGCAGTATATATGAAAGCAGAGAAAATTATTATGATGATTGGTTTTAATTTAGCACAACTGCGTCTTTAATAAATGAAATTTTCTCTTAAAAGAAATCTAAAATATCTTGGAGAGGTTGTCAAGAGAGGAGAGAGCTAAGCTTTGCAGGAAAAAAAGATAGAACAACGTTCTTATGGGGAATTCTGAAGAGTATTAAAATTGACTAATTCATTAGAAGAGCTTTTTGTGAGCTTATTACAGGTTCTTCATTATTGTAGCTCTTCTAAAATTGCTTAAAGGACTTTTTCTTTTTCTTTTTCTTTTTTTTTTTTTTTTTTTGAGACAGAGTTTCGTTCTTGTCAACCAGGCTGAAGGACAGTGGTGCTATTTCAGGTCACTGCAACCTCCGCCTCCTAGGTTCAAGCAATTCTCCTGCCTCAGCCTCCTGAGTAGCTGGGATTACAAGCATGTGCCACCACGCCCAGCTAATTTTTTGTATTTTTAGTAAAGACGGGGTTTCACCATGTTGGCCAGGCTGGTCTCAAAGTCCTGACCTCCATTAAGCTGCCCGCCTGAGCCTCCCAAAGTGCTGGGATTACAGGCGCGAGCCATCCCGCCCAGCCTAAAGGACTTTTTAATGCAAAATAAACTATACATCTTGTTTCTGTGTTTCCCAAATACCTGACCTTTTGAGCATACAATAAGTAGATATAAAAAGCATACATATTTTCAGCTTGCTCAATGATTTTTAAATGTTATTTTATATGATTCAGACAACAGCAATTTGTTTATGGCTATTTCATTTTGTTTCATAAAATCGTTATCTCATATCAATATTTTTATTAGTGTGCAAATATTTTATTAACTTCCAACATACTCAAGTTTATCATGCAATTAAGTCCTTTTGTTTATTAGCACCAATCATAATTTCATCATTTTTTGACACAGCTATGGTTTAGTGTAAAATGATGCAGATACAAAAAAAAGCGGAAGGAGGATTCTTTTTCTTCACTGGATAGTTGCTGTTGGGTCAGCTCCTAAGAGTATCTGATGCACTTTTTAAAGCTATTTAAAAACCAGTGTTGAAAAAAACCACATTAAAATTCATATGGAACCAAAAAAGAGCCCGCATAGCCAAGTCAATTTTAAGCAAAAAGAACAAAGCAGGAGCCATCACACTACCGGACTCCAAACTATACTACAAGGCTACAGTAATCAAAACAGCATGGTACTGGTACCAAAACAGAGATATAGACCAATGGAACAGAACAGAGGCCTTGGGGGCAAAACCACACATCTACAACCATCTGATCTTTGACAAACCTGACGAAAACAAGCAATGGGGAAAGGAATCCCTGTTTAATAAATGGTGTTGGGAAAACTGGCTAGCCATATGCAGAAAGCAGAAACTGGACCCCTTTCTGACACCTTACACTAAAATTAACTCCAGATGGATTAAAGACTTAAACATAAGACCTAACACCATAATAACCCTAGAAGAAAACCAAGGCAAAACCATTCTGGACATAAGGGTAGGCAAGGACTTTATGATCAAAACACCAAAAGCATTGGCAACAAAAGCCAAAATAGACAAATGGGACCTAATCACACTCCACAGCTTCTGCACAGCAAAAGGAACAGTCATTAGAGTTAATCGGCAACCAACAGAATGGGAAAAAATTTTTGCAATCTACCCATCTGACAAAGGGCTAATATCCAGAATCTACAAAGAACTAAAACAGATTTACAAGAAAAAAACAAATAAGCCCATTCAAAAGTGTGCAAAGGATATGAACAGACACTTTACAAAAGAAGACATACATGAGGCCAACAAACATATGAAAAAATGCTCATCATCACTGGTCATTAGAGAAATGCAAATCAAAAGTACATTAAGATACCATTTGACGCCAGTTAGAATGGCGATCATTAAAAAATCAGGAGACAACAGATGTTGGAGAGGATGTGGAGAAATAGGAACACTTTTACACTGTTGGTGGGAGTGTAAATTAGTTCAACCATTGTGGAAGACAGTGTGGCGATTCCTCAAGGACCTAGAAATCAAAATTCCATTTGACCCAGCAATCCCATTACTGGG
>CAUYLG010040932.1:0-14521 GCA_963573385.1 Cacajao melanocephalus
AGGCAGGTGGATCACAAGGTCAGGAGATCAAGACCATCCTGGCTAACATGGTGAAACCCTGTCTCTACTAAAAATACAAAATAATTAGCCGGGCACGGTGGTGAATGCCTGTAATCCCAGCTACTTGGGAGGCTGAAGCAAGAGAATCGCTTGAACCCGGGAGGTGGGGGTTGCAGTGAGCCAAGATTGTACCATTGCACTCCAGCCTGGGCGACAGAGACTCTGTCTCAAAAAAAAAAAAAAAAAAAAGTACAAACTATTTATCTGTACCAATCCCCCCCACTCCACTTTCATCACCTGAAAGTATAAGATCTAGAACCATTCACACAAGTCTATGAGTTCCTCACCCCCTTGGAAGCTCCCCCAACCCTGTTCATTGGGACCCATTCTATAGCACTCTTCGGTAGGGTGAGGGGGTGATTGTACCAGTGACTCTTGACTTTTTGGAGAAGTCCCAGACAATTTGGGAAGCTCATGAAGGCCATGGACCCCCTCCCTAGAAAGATGTGCACCACACGGAATTGTGCACCATATTTCAGGGGCCCCAACACTTCTCAGTCTTGGAAGAGTACTTCCCAGATGCAGTACTTCCCAGGTCAGACCAATAGGTAAATTTCTTCTAGCTGTCATTTTACAATTGATTTACTCCCATTCCATACATGAGATCATCCTTAGCAATCAGAGTCTGATGATTTTAAAAATCTCAGCAACTCAGAAACACCCAGGAAGCATTTCTAAGGCTCAATAGTTAGCAGGATGAGAACAGTGACCTCTGTGGGAAGATTAGGGCATTTGGGGCAGATACCTGGATAGCAGCTCTGAATCCCCATTTAGACTGGTGACATGAGGATGGGGTCCTAGGGACCCTTATGGCGAACAGGATTTCCATCTGCCTTATACCCACAGAGGATGAGAAGGTAAAGCTCCAACTCCCCAATGCCCATCGTGTTCTCATGAGGCCTCACTCTGAGGCTATGCTCAGCCTCCATACTCCGTATCAGGGCTCTGCAAGACCATGCTGCTGAGCAGGCGGCAGGCTGGGCTGAGAATCCAGTCGGAGGGGTTTGGGCCCCGACCTCAGAGAAAAGGCAGAAGCAAACTCAGATTCACCATGTCCTCATCCAGTCTTGATGAAGGACAACCCAAAGGCTAGCACTACAGTTCACCCTAACCCAACCAACTACTGTGGGGGGTGTGGTAGGTTGTCTTTTCCAGCGCCTACAGTTCTTTACCTGCCAAACTGGGGTTCTGTGCCACCTCCCCTTTCCCTGCTACACAAGAATCATCCCAGCACTTCCGGAAAAGTTTCCAAGGCAAAAAGCTGCCCCAAAGGCAGTCCCTTCAGGAACTGTGGTGATCAGGATGAAGTAATTTCGGGAGGCAGGAAGATTAGAATCCACAAGCCTTTGGTCAGGCTCAGTGGGAGCAAGCCAGCCCCCAAATGCGGGAATGATTACTAACAGACGATGGTCCCAATCTTACAAGTGTTCCACATCCACAAACTGGAAAAAATGTCAAATTAAATATGAAACAGGAAGTGGAGATAAAGACCCATGCACACACTGCACACAAACTCACACACTCTTCTCGTTAGCACGGGATGAAAGCCAGTGGTGATGATTTTTAATTAGAAAGGAGGACTAATAGCTGCCTCCCAAGGCCAAGGCACTCAGTTCTGAACCAGGCCAGAGTTAACCCTTGCAGCTCCAGGGCGGTGCCTTGTTATAAATGGCTCCACTCTACAAAAATTAGCTGGGTGTGGTGGTGGGTACCTGTAATCCCAGCTACTTGGGAGGCTGCAGCAGGAGAGCTGCTTGAACCCAGGAGGCGGAGGTTGCAGTAAGCCAAGATTGTGCCACTGCATTCCAGCCTGGGCAACAGAGCAAGACTCTGCCTCAAAAAAATAATGATTAAAATAAGATAAATGGCCCCTGCTGGGGCCATGTAATCCCAGTAATCCCTGTAATCCCAGCATTTTGGGAGGCTGAGGTGAGTGGATCTCCTGAGATTAGGAGTTTGAGACCAGCCTGGCCAACATGGTGAAATCCTGTCTCTACTAAAAATACAAAATTAGCTGGGCGTGGTGGCGTGCACCTGACATCCCAGCTACTTGAGAGGCTGAGGCAGGAGAATCTGTTGAACCTGTGAGGTGGAGATTGCAGTGAGCTGAGATTGTGCCATTACATTCTAGCCTAGGCAACAAGAGTCAAACTCCGCCTCAAAAAAAAAAGGGTAAATGGCCCCACTGCTAGAGGAAGCTCATCAAACTTTTCTAAGCCTTGCTTGGTTAATTGAAGAATCATTAGAAATGGGTGGAAGGGACAGGAGGAGGAAAGGAAGAGAAGAGAGAAGAAATCAAGGGGAGAAGAGACTCTCATGGCAGCGTCAACCCCTCCATGGGGAGAGCATTGGTGTGGAGGCCATGCCCTCTGACGCCTGAGAGAGACAGGTTCCACCCCCAGCTCTTCTATTCACCAACTGTGTGACCATGGACTTACCCATCCTCTTGGTTTCAATTTTCCTTGTCTGTGAAATGGAAATGATAGCATGAACTTGACATGATTGTTGTTAGGATTTTATTTTTTTATTTGAGATGGAGTTTCGATCTTGTTGCCCAGACTGGAGTGCAATGGTGTGATCTCGGCTCACCACAGCCTCTGCCTCAGCCTCCCAAGTAGCTGGGATTACAGGTGCCCACCACTGCACCCAGCTAATTTTGTATTTTTTTTTTTTTTAGTGGAGACTGGGTTTCTCCATGTTGGTCAGGCTGGTCTGGAACTCCCGACTTCAAGTGATCCGCCCACCTCAGCCTCCCAGAGTGCTGGGATTACAGGCGTGAGCCTCCGCGCCCAGGCTGTTGTTAGGATTAAACAAGAGATGTATGAAAAACACCTGTTTGCTCCGAACAGTATAAGTTCTCCAAAATGATGGCTACTCACTATGGCCATTAAATTAGTTTCGTTATTATTCTTTAGTCTTCTTACCATGTTTGAGGAAGATCCTTCCTCTAAATAAATATAAGGGGATAAACTACCTCCTGTAAATACTGATTTCAAAGTGTGGGGATGGGGTAAGAGAAGTAAGTAGTTGCCTTTTCCTTGAACAGAGCGGCCCCTCCCCACCCACCACCACCATCACTATGTCAGCCGAGAGTGAAATGTGACCTCCTGGATGGGTGAGTCCAGCAGGTGTCCCTTAGGAAAACCAGCCCATGCCCCAGAGAGAAAGAGAGCAAGAGTTTTAAAACAGGAGCTAATGCCCCATCCCACCCCCAACCCTTTCCCTGCCCATCACTCCTGAATAGCATTTGACTCCAGCTGCTGCTCAAGTTGCTGCTTGAATGGCAGCTTACTGACAGCAATGCAGGTGCACACATTTCCCCATCCTCTTTCCAAGCCTATCTGAGAAAGAACAGGCAGGGGAAAGTGGGCTTGATTCTTTCTAAAACAAAAATGATTGTTTTAGAGATATAATCCTGAAAGAGCTCTTCACATCACAACGACAAGCTAGTGCATAGAATAGTGCTGGGCACATAGTAGGCGTGCATAAATACCTGTCGAGTGTCCAAATGGACAAAGCGACCCAGTCCCCACAGTGGGTACTCCTGAGGCACTCACACGTCAATGACGGAGACATACAGAAAGAAATCTCCCCCCACTCCCTGACCAAGTTTCCAGGTACACAGTCGCAATATGCAGTGAAATTATGGCTTCCAATGCACTTCCAATTTTGCAAAATCAGTTTTGAAATGAATTTCTCTCTTCCCCAGCACCTTCACTCACCTACTCTTACTAAGACTTTGGATCCAGTACCTGACAGATAGGTTTGTAATAAATAGCTGTGTAATAAAAAGTAATTAATAAATGCATTACTGATGTTAAGAGCCACACTGCTGGTCTGATGTAATTGTCAGAAAAAGATGGCAGCAGAGCCCTGAGCAAGCCACCCATGTGCATTTTCTTCCATTAGTATCCTGTACCAGCTAGTATCTTTCTAAACGGAATCATAAGACCAGACCTGGTATAGGAGGGCAGCATTGCTGGCTCATTCCAGTGACTCAAGCCACATGTTTTAGAAAAGAACAGCCCACTTTTATTAGTAGCAGTAGAAACAGTGCCAATAATTGACATTTTGTGAGCATGTATTTGCCAGACTCCATGCTGGTTGATTTACATCTGACATATCCTTTGATTCTCACAGCAATCTTATGAAGTAGGTTATATTATCCCCATTACACAGATAAATAAACTGCAGCTGAGAAAAGGCTGTGCAACTAGTCTGTGTGCCTCCAGAGGGCTTTCTCATCACACCTCTGAGCTCTGACTCTCCAGCCTACCCCAGCTTTTCCCTGCATTCCAACCCCACCCAACAGCGTCCATTCTTCCCACACCTCCAGACATCTGCTCAAACATTTTCCTTGATCTGGAAAGTTCTTCCTATCTTTGCCGACCATGGAAAACTCTATATTAGCCCCACTTTCACACTGCTATAAAGAACTGCCCTAGACTGGGTCGTTTATTTATTTATCTTTGAGACGGCATCTCACTCTGTCACCCAGGCTGTAGTACAGTGGTGCTATCTCGGCTCAACGCAGCCTCTGCCTCCCAGGTTCAAGTAATTCTCCTGCCGCAGCCTCCCCAGTGGC
Source organism: Cacajao melanocephalus (assembly GCA_963573385.1). Lineage (NCBI taxonomy): Eukaryota > Metazoa > Chordata > Mammalia > Primates > Pitheciidae > Cacajao > Cacajao melanocephalus. The sequence continues at coordinate 4,646 of CAUYLG010040932.1, forward strand.
TGGGCTTACAGGCGCTCGCCACAACACCTGGCTCATTTTTGTATTTTTAGTAGAGATGCGGTTTCACCATGTGGGCCAGGTTGGTCTCAAACTCCTGACCTCAAATGACCTGCCCACCTTGGTCTCCCAAAGTGCCGGGGTTACCGGCGTGAGCCACTGGGTCCAGCCGGGACTGGGTAATGTATAAAGAAAAGAGTTTTAATTGACTCACAGTTCCTCATGTCTGGGGAGGCCTCAGGAAACTTACAATCTTGGTGGAAAGGGAAGCAGCCACGTCTTACTTGGCAGCAGGCGAGAGAGCGAGTGTGTGAAGGAGAAACTGACAAACACTTGTAAAACCATCCGATCTCGTGAGAACTCATCCACCATCACGAGAACAGCATGACGGAAACTGCTCCCACGATTCAATCACCTCCCTCCCTTGACACATGGAGATTGCAAGTCCCTCTCTTACTTAACTTGAGGGATTACAATTCAAGATGAGATGTGGGTGGGGACATAGAGCCAAACCATATCACTCCATTTATCCTTCAAGGCTTTGCCCAAAGGCTGCTCCTCTCTAAAGACTTCCCTAGCCCTCCTCACAGCCTGAGGCAGAACCACTGCTCCCTTCTCGGCCCGCAGTTCAGAGCATCGTGGCACAAACTCACTGTGCTTGCAGGGAAGAGTCAGGATCAGTTCGCCTTTGCACCTCCAGCACCTAGCACAGACACCTACCTGCCACTTGGCAGAAACTCGATCAATGTCTTATAATTAAGTAAAATCAAGCACATTCTTCCCGGAATAACAAAATAGAGAACAAAACTCCCAACCCAGGGACATTCTTGTCCCATCTGCTCCCGAGGAAGTAGCTGACTGCTAGGGTTGGAGGGAAGCAGAAAGAAGATTAGAATTAGGCTGAGAGCACCCCCTAAGCAGCCCTGGCAGGGGTCCAGCTCAGAGAGAGCCAGGTGGGGCTCCTACAGCAGGCTTTGTGATAGTGAGGGGTGAGGCAAGCTCAGGTGGGTAAAGGCCATTTGGCTCTGGGCAGTCATGGCCCTAAGCCTGCAGACAAGGCCCCATGGTCCCTTTGGGCCACCCACACTCACCGGCCTCCTCTCTTCGTTACTGTGATTCTGCCTCAGAGAGCTGTTGCTTTTATCACAAGGAAGTCAGGAGAACAAGTTACCTCCTGGGCTTATCTTCAAGCTCAAAGGTGTCCTTGCTGTTGGAACAGGAGACTATTCCCCCTGCAGTCCCAGCTTTTCCCATTTGCTCATCTCTCATCGGAGAATTCTGAACAGAGGGGAGAAGAGGTGGATGAAGGAGAACTTGTACCGTGGAGACCCCTGTGAAGGGCTGGACGGAGGGTTGGGTCGAGGCAGGCATGGGGCTTTTGCTGACGGTGGGGTTATGGTGTCTGCTTGTTGCCTTCCAGCCACAGAATGAATTAAAGACCTCTGGAAACCTCTTCCAGCCCCCACATTCTATAATCTATCTGAAGATTGGTCACATGCGCCTACGGGCAGGGTAGCCATGATTTATTGTTCTGAAATACTTTATTATTATTTTTTTTGAAATGGGGTCTCACTCAACTGTTGCTCAGGCTGGAGTGTAGTGATGCGATCATAGCTCACTGCACCCTCAACCTTGTGGGCTCAAGTGATCCTCCCACCTCAGCCTCCCAAGTAGCTGGGACTACAGGCACATACCACTACAGCTGGCTAGTTTTTGTATTTTTTGTAGAGACAGGGTTTTGCTATGTTGCCCAGGCTGGTCGCAAACTCCTGGGCACAAGCAATCTACCCACCTCAGCCTCCCAAAGTGTTGGGATTACAGGCATGAGCACCATGGCCAGCCCAAAATACTTTTAAAATGAAAGAAGTCACAGGCATAAACCAGGCCTATCCCAGGCAAATGGGGAAGTCTGGCTTTCTACCTAAGGTATTGAGGACACAGAATGTTTACCTGTAGGTCCAAGATTAAAACCTGGAATTACTGTTCAAACTTTTCCAAAAGAAATGGCCACTTCTCAAAGAGAGTTTGACAACCCACTTTTCTGCGTAACATAATAAGATACATGATAAATCATAATGGCATGCATCCTTTGCCTGATGTCCCCTGGTTTCTCCTGCAGCCACTCTGCACAGAGGCACATGCCCTGGGGCATTTTCTGGGTGAAGCAGACACTCCCAGAGGAGAATGTGGCGATAATGCTAAATGGCCCATGTGTGAAGGATTCCCAGCAGTGCCACTCCTTGTAAGGGGAAAGGGGAAGGGCCTTTATCTTTTCCCATGTGGGAGAGGGGAGGGAGGAGCCAGTGGCCACTGATCTCTGGGTAGAGTCCCTTTGTGTCTTGTCCTTTGGGATGACCCCACATGCCTCTGGGAGTTGGGGGCTGGAGTAAGGGGGTGGTATTTATCGTGCTTCCTCGAGACCAGAATGTGGGCACAGGGTCCCGGCTCTGCTTTCTTCCCCCTCCGCTGGCTCTGCCGTGGGAGAATTCTTCAGCACAGGGACAGGTTTCAGGGCAGTGCAGGACTTAGGGGCAGCCCACTCTCACTTGGGCCGTCACTCAGCGAGCCCACACAGAGGCCCAGTTCCTCTCCCAGCTTCTACAGGTGAGGCAAGCGCGTGTCTGGGATGAGGCCTCGGGAATCCCCTCTGTAGCCTTGAGACATCAGGCACAAGTGTCCATGAGTGACCAAAAACCCTTGACCTCCCAGGAAGGATAGTGTATGTGTGAAGTCATAGATCAAAGGATAGGGTGTTGAGTCTGTAGGGAGCAGCGGTTCCCTGAACTCCAAGCAGTTTTGCCAGGCCCCTGTACCATAGTCCATCCAATCCAGTCAACCTTTAACTTAAATACATAGTTTAGCTTTGTGCCAAAAATAGATACTTGTGAAATAATAGATTTTGTAAATATTTTATTACATAAAGAAGATAGAAGCACTTGATATATATGGGCATGTGTATATTTTAATACATGACTATTAAACTTTTAAAAATCTTTATCCTTGGACCTCCCAGAACCATCTCACCATTTGGGACACACAGATGTAGTGGTCTGACCTCAGGCACCAGCAGGACACGGGAGGGAGAGAGCAGAGTGAGGTTGGGGGGTTGAGGAGTTACTCCCCCAGTTCCTTCCCTGAGGAGTCATCCTGGGCTGGCCGTGTCCCTCTTTCAAAGCCACAGCGCCTACAGGGAGGCCTCCCCTCATGCCAGCCCTTGTGGCACCTGGTGCCTGCTCCCTCCTTGCTTTTTTTTTTTTTTTTTAATTGAAACGGCGTCTTGCTCTGTCACCCAGGCTGGAGTGCAGTGGTGCAATCTTAACTTGCTACAACCTCCACCTTCCAGGCTCAAGTGATCCTCTCACCTCAGCCTCCCGAGTAGCTGGGATTACAGGTATGTGCCACCACACCTGGCTAATTTTTGTATTTTTAATAGAGATGGGGTTTTGCCACATTGGCCACGCTGGCCTTGAACTCCTGGGCTCAGGTGATCCACCCTCCTAAGCCTCCCAAAGTGCTGGGATTACAGGCATTGAGTCACCATGCCAGGCCCCTCCTTGCTTCTCGAGGTGTCAGAGCTGACAGGGCAAGCTGTTGCTAACCACAGGAGCTGCTCTCTCCCTTGCTGGTTCCCTGAGCCCTGCCCTTGCCTTGTAAAACATCCCTTTATTAAACTCTCTGAACTACCCAGGTGAGTGTGCCATGTACGTAAATGTCCCATACAAAACATAAAATGATGACAAGGGCCTAAGAAATGGATGGGCAAAGCTTGGGAAAGACGATTCATACAGAAGAAATACCAACAGTAAACACATGGTGGGGAAACGCTCAAGCTTCCTAACAACCAAAGGGAAAAACCTGCCTCGTTCACTGCTGGGAGTCATGGATGGTATATGGCCCTTCCAGAGAGGAATTCAACAACATGTGTCAGATATCACAAAAGCGTTCAGACCTCTGAACCAGGTAACCAACTCCTGGGAATTTTCCTAAAGAAATCATTCATAAGAAGGTAAAAACAAAAATGCATGAAGAATTTCACTTTTCTTTTTTAGGACACAAAAATTAGAAACTGTCCAGATGAGACACAAAATAGTAAATTGGCTAAGCAAACAATGCTTTATCCACATAGTGGAATATTATTACCCAGTCTTTACAACTGTAAAATAAAGACTTCATAAAAATATTTATAATGCATATAAAGTCAAACAAGAAAACATAAAATAGCGTATATACTTGGATGAACACCATGGAGAAATACCAAGGCTCATGGGCAAAGACTGGAAGGAGATATTTAAAAATAAAAGCACTTATTAAATTAAGGAGTTGAGGACATAGGCACATTTTGAGAGGGAGTCTCGCTCTGTCACCCAGGCCAATGGCACGATCTCGGCTCACTGCAACCTCTGCTTCCTTGGTTCAAGTGATTCTCCTGCCTCAGCCTCCCAAGTAGCTGCGACTACAGGCACCTGCCACCATGCCCAGCTTATTTTTATATTTTAGTAGAGATGAGGGTTTCACTGTGTTGCTTAGGCTGGTCTCGAACTCCTGACCTCACATGATCTGCCCACCTCGGCCTCCCAAAGTGCTGGGAGCCACCTTGCCCGGCTGAAGACATTTTTAACTGCTGCAATACATTTAATACATTGCTAATAAATTGTTTTGAGATTCCCTAAAGATAGATAGAAAAGTTACAATTTCAAAAGTAACACATACCTTGTAGATAGTAACTAACTAATCTCACCTTTTCCAAACTGTTTCTTTTAACACTTGGTAACGGAGCAGCATGGTATGAATGGAGCATGGGCTTTGATACAGACAGAACCAATCTCCTAGACTGAAGAGCTGTGTGGACTGGGGTGAACTGTGTAACCTATCTAAGCTTCAGATTCCTCATCTGAAATATAGAATGATAATGTCTCTCTGTCTTTCAGAGATATTAAAGATAAGTGCATAAAACACAGTAAGTGACCAATAAAAGATTGCTATCAGGCCAGACAATACATTGGAGCTTATTTTGACAAGTCTTTCTGGGCTGGATTGTCCTCTGCTCGATTTCTTCTGGGTACATGTCTCGCCTCCCAAACTAGACAGTGAGCCCCTTAAGGTTGCCTCCTGTCCGCGTAGCCTGAAGATGCAGCCCACAGACAATGCTCCGTGAATGTCAGGTGAGTGGTACATTGATGCGCCTTTGGTCCATTGTTATTGTATGAAGAGGGGAAAAAATAAAGACTGGAAACATTTGTCCATTCAGGAAGAGGCTGGTGACAGCAATGAGCCTCCCACAAGCAAAGTGTCAGAGGGAGAGATAATGACACTACCCTCTCCAAACACCCTCCCAGCTCATTCCAAAAATGGAAAAAACACAGGATCTGGAAATGAAGCTCGCTGTTCTCACCTCCCTCCCTGACCCCATCCAGGGCACCAGACCGGAATGGAAAACATTCCATTCCACATAGAGGCTTGGGATCTGTTTCTAAAGAGTTGAAGAATCACAGGAGAAAGTGGAGGAAAGGAAGGAAGAGGAAACCTTAGCCTTTCAGTTACATTCACTCTTCCGCCTCCTAAAGACCAAATACATTTTCCCAACTTCTTACTCCTTAGTCCTTGAGAGAACGACGAGGGCAGGTTGCTTGAGCTCAGGATTCAAGACCAGTCTGGGCAACGTGGCAAAACCCCGTCTCAACAAAAAATACAAAAATTAGCTAGGCATAGTGTCATGCACCTGTAGTTCCAGCTTCTCGGGTGGTTGAGGTGGGAGGATCACTTGAACCTGGGAGGTTAAGGCTACAGTGAGCCAAGATCACGCCACTGCACTCCAGCCTGAGAAACAGAGTGAGACTCTCATGAGACATGGATGCTAGAAAGCTCTTGGGTAAAATTGGTCCTTGTGGGATCAGATATTCACACAAGGCCAAAATATCCCCCTCCAGATCACCTGCTGGTTGCAAGGTGGGAAATGGACATGTAACTCCCCTGGAGTGACCAGGTGAGTCTTTTGATTTTTTGGAAGACTAAAGAGCTCCCTGGTTACACATTGGCACCTGACCTTTTTGCTACTCCTAATTATGCCTAAGTCTTTTATTTTTTTAATTTTATTTTTTCTCAGGCATTCATGTGTTTTTCACTGTCAATCATAGCTAAGTTTTTTAAAAGGCCAATTTTGGAGACAGAGTCTTGTTCTGCCACCCAGGCTGGAGTGCAATGGCATGATCTTGGCTCACTGCAACCTCCACCCCCTGGGTTCAAGCGATTCTCCTGCCTCAGCCTCAAGAGTAGTTGGGATTACAGGCACCCACCACCACACCCAGCTAATTTTTTGTATTTTTAGTAGAGACAGGGTTTCACCATGTTGGCCAGGCTGGTCTTGAACTTGTGACCTCAGGTGATCCACCTGCTTCGGCCTCCCAAAGTGCTGGGATTACAGGTGTGAGTCACTGCACCTGGCCAAGATGTAAGCTTTTTAAGAAATCCTTTAAAAAATTTTTTTTTTATTTTTTATTTTTTAAAGTAAACTTCAAGGGCTAATCCCTTTCCTGGACCTCCAGACTCTGGCTCACAACAGAATTAAGAAGGGTAGTTCTAGAAAAAGCTAGCGCTTGATGGAATAAAATAGAGAGACTCAGACCGACCACTCCAGTCTGGAGAAGCCACACCTTGTTCTGAGTGCTGACTGCAGCCAGGCACAATCCCGAGGTCAGCTCTCGGCACCAGCATGCACTCTGACAGCTAGGGAAACCAAATCTCAGAGAGCTTGAGTAGCCTGCCCCACGTGGCTCAGCTAATGTGGGACAGATTTCAAACCTGCTACTCTGAAAGTAGAGCCTGGGTTAACAGGTCATCCAAGCTTTTCTGCTTTCTGCCTTAAAAAGACTTTGGGGCTGTCAACTCCAACCAAACACGTCAGCCACAGGGGTCAAAGATGGTTGATCCACCAGGCAAAACCCTGGTCTCTGGTCTAAAAGTGCTCATAGTCCATTTGAAGACAACACTGAGAAATATGAGATTACCAGAAGGGATAAGATGCAAGATTGCGTGGCACCTCACGGACACTGTCTTTGCACTTGCTTCCTCCTCCAGCTTTTCTGCTCATCACACTTCACTGCAATTATGTGTTTACAGCGACAATAGGCTCGTTAAGCTCAGGATCTTGTCTTATCTTTATCCACTTAACACCTGCGATGCTGCCAGGGACAGAGAAAGGGTGGGGGCAGGAAAGAAATTGACTAGGTGTGCAAAGGATATCACACCAATTCTCCACCTTATCTGCCTGGGCTGGGTCCTGGGAAGGGATCATGTTATCATCTTATTCCTCTCTCTGCCACCACCATACCCACTCATTCCTGACTTCCTCCCCAGCTGTTACTTCTGACGGAGCCACACACACAGATACTAAGGGCTCTGCTCCAATCTGCTCCAGCCAAAGGCCACCTCCAAGGTCCCTGGCCCTGCCTGGCTGTTCTGTCCTTAGGCCGCTACCTTGTAAGTGCTATGCTCTATTTTCTCCAGCTCTCACCTTCTAGGCCCCGCAGTTTTCTCCAGGGGTGATGGAGTAATGAGGAATTGCCAGGCAGGTGGGATTCAGCCCCAAGACCCAGACAAGGGGGCAGAAAGAGCAGTAGGAGGCCCCCATATCAGGATAAAGCTTCATTCGTGGGCATAGCAGTTCTGCCAAGGGTATTCTTGGGTCTGCCTCCTCCACGTGTCCTCTGGGATCTGGCAGGATGAGAGCATGACAACGCTGGGCCACAGGTTCTTAGTACACAAGCCCCAAAGACCTGGGCTTCCCCTGACTCTCCCTAGCAGCCAAATAACCTCTCGAAGTCCTGGTGCAACTGTTACTCTGATTGAGGGGGCAGATGAGCAAATTGAAACCTTAGAGGCAGCACCTGTTCCCAAGGAAATATCCCTCCCCCACCGTTGGTGCTCCTGGAGGCCAGGGTTTCATTTTCAGTGTGAGTAGGCTGCTCAGTGCCACATTTTCCTCCTTCCTCCCCAGGGATGGTGGTGAAGACACATGATTTCCAGGCTCCCACGTGGCCGCAATGACTCCATGTGCTTTTTCACTGCGTACTCTCATTGACAAAGTTTTGGTGTCCTATAACCTGCACATATTGCCAAAATCCATTCTTGCCTTCCAAAGCTTTTTCAAATTTTGATCAATCAGGTCAAAATTATTAGTATCACAGTCAAAAAAAAGTATCCAAAAATTTAAAGTATCTGAAAATTTAAAGCTGAAAAAATTTGAAAAGCACAAAATCATTCTATCCCTTTTTTTTTTTGAGACAGAGTCTTGCTCTGTCGCCCAGACTGGAGTGCAATGGCATGATCTCTCACCTCCCTGCAAACTCTGCCTCCCGGGTTCAAGCAATTCTCCTGCCTCAGCCTCCCGAGTAGTTGGGATTACAGGCACATACCACCACACCCAGCTATTTTTGTGTTTTTAGTAGAGACAGGGTTTTGCTATGTTGGCCAGGCTGGTCTTGAACTCCTGGCCTCAAGTTATCTGCCTGCCTTGGGCTCCCAAAGTGCTAGGATTACAGGCATGAGCCACTGTGCTTAGCCTCTATCCTTGTTTTTAAAACTATACTACAACTTTCTGGTATTTTTGTTTTTTGTTGTTTTTGTTGATTTTTTTTTTTAAACAAAATAGGATCTCACTCTGTTGTCCAGGCTGGAGTGCAATGGCACAATCATAGCTCATTGCAGCCTCGACCTTCTGGGCTCAGGCAATCCTCTCATCTCAGCCTCCCAAGTAACTGGAACTACAGGTGTGCACCACCATGCCCCACTAACTTTTAAAATAATTTTTGTAGAGATGGGGTCTCACTAGGTTGCCCAGGCTGCTCTTGAACTTCTGGGCTCAAGCTATCCTCCCATCTCAGCCTCCTGAAGCGCTGGGATTATAAGCATGCGTCACTGCACCCAGCCTAAAGCTGTACTCCAACTTTCTGGAATGTGTACTCAAGTTTCCGGCTGAACAATTCTGAGGTGATATGGTTTGGATCTGTGTCCCCACCAAATTTCATGTTGAACTGTGGTCCCCAGTGTTGAAGGTGAGACCTGGTGGGAGGTGGCTGGATCATGGGAGTGCATCTCTCATGAATGGTTTAGCACCATTCCCTTGGTGCTGTTCTCCTGATGGTGAGTGAGTTCTCGAAAGAGCTAGTTGTTCAAAAGTGTACAGCACCTCTCCTCCCTGCTAACCCCCACTCCTCCTCCCCTGCGCCTTGCTCCTGTTCCAGCCATGTTAAGATATCTGCTCCCTCTTTGCCTTCCACCATGATTAGAAGCCTCCTGAGGCCTCCCCAGAAGCAGAAGCCACTACACTTCCTGTACAGCCTGCAGAACTGTGAGCCAATTAAACCTCTCTTCTTTATAAATTAACCAGTCTCAGGGATTTCTTTATAGCTATGTGGGAATGGACTAATATATGAGGTTACACATTATATTGATGGGGGTGTACGAAATGCTACCCCAAAATATGGCACTTTGGCATGCTGAATATTTTAAGAAAGAAATTGAGAAAAATCTCAGAAGCAGAAGTTCTTTCTGATCTTTTCTCTTGAAGAACCTTATTTGACAAGTGTTCTGCCCTATACCTGGAAGGAAGGACTATTACACAGAGAGGCCAAGAGAAATCTAAACAAACAGGCCAGTTTGTTACCATTAGATCATACCCTTTTGACCTCCAGTTGTATTTCTGCACAACTGTCCATAAAAATACAGTTTTTAGGCCGGGCGCGGTGGCTCACGCCTGTAATCCCAGCACTTTGGGAGGCCGAGGTGGGCGGATCACGAGGTCAAGAGATCGAGACCATCCTGGCCAACACGGTGAAACCCCGTCTCTACTAAAAATACAAAAAAATTAGCTGGGCGTGGTGG
>CAUYLG010040933.1:0-84103 GCA_963573385.1 Cacajao melanocephalus
CTAGCCTGGGCAATAGAACAAGAATCCCGTTCTCTCTCCCTCTTTCTCTTCCTCTTTCTTTCTCTCTTACATTCTTTTTTTCTTTCTTTCACTCTCACTTTCTTTCCTCTCTTTTTCTTTCTTTCAAAAAAAAAAAAAAAACCATACACAATGCACTATGGAAAGCATTCAGAGAAGCATAAGGGAAGGATAAGAAGTACTGCTTTTACTGAAAAAAACAGATATATTTTATACATGTGAAGCTGAAAAACAGTTATGAGTCAGCATGCAAGAAAGTTCCTGAAAATATGGCTCTGCCTTTTCTCCATGAGAAAGAGCAGAAGGAATATATAAGAACTTATCTTGGTGAACCCCTTTGCCTAACTTCTTGGTATTAAAGCCCATTATCTGTGTTCACTGATGATATGATCTTATACCTATAAAACCCTAAAGACGTCTCTAAAAAACTCTCAGATTTAATAAAGTAATTTCGTAGTCTTAGGATACAAAGTCAAAATACAAAAATCAGTGGCATTTTTATATATCAATAACAATCAAGCTGAGAACCAAATCCACAAGTCAATCCCGTTTACATTAACTGCAAACAAAACAAAACAAACAAAAAAAACCCTGGGAATACAGTTAACCAAAGAGATGAAAGATCTCTATGAGGAAAACTACAAAACAGTGATGAAAGAAATTGTAAATAGCACAAACAAATGGAAAAATATTCCATGCACATGGAACGGAAGAATTAATACTGTTAAAATGACCATACTGCCTAAAGCAATCTGTATATTCAGTGTAATCCCTATCAAAATACCAATGTCATTTTTCACAGAATCAGAAAAAGCAATCCTGAAATTGATATGGAACCTAAAAAGCCTGAATAGCCAAAGCAATTCTAAGCAAAAAGAATAAAGTTGGACATCACATTACCTGACCTCAAATTATACTTTGAGCCTATAGTAACCAAAACAGCATGGTACTGGTATAAAAATAGACACATAGGTCAAGGAACAGAATAGAGAACCCAGAAATGAAGCCACACACCTACAGCCAACTGATTTTTGACAAAGGTGACAGAAACATACACTGAGAAAAGAATACCCTTTTCAATAAATGATGCTGGGAAAACTGGACCCCTGTCTCTCACCATATACAAAAATTAATAATGATGAATCAAAGCCTTAAATGTAATATCTGAAACTATTAAAATAACTAGAATAAAACCTAGGAAACCTCCTTTGGTCATTGGTCTAGTCAAATAATTCTCGATTAAGGCCTCAAAAATCACAAGCAACAGAAACAAAAATTGACAACTGGGACTTAATGAAACTAAACAGTTCCTGCACAGCAAAGGAAATAATCAAATGAATGAAGAGAGAACCTGCAGGGAGAAAATATTTGCAAACTGTGACTATGACATGGAACGAATATCCAGAATTTATAAGGAACTCAACAACAACAACAACAACAAAAATCCACAAATAACCTCATTAAAAAGTGGGCAAAGGACATGAATTGATATTTTTGAAAAGAAGAAAAATGCTAAACATTACTAATCATTAGAGAAATGAAAATTAAAACTACAATGAGATATTACCTTACATCCATCAGATGACAATTACTAAGAAGACACAAAAACAAAAACAAATATTGGTGAGATGCAGAGAAAAGAGAACACTTTTACACTATTTGTGAGAATGTAGATTAGTACAGCCTCTATGGAAAATGGTATGGACATTTCTCAAAGAACTAAAAGTAGAACTACCATTGACCTAGCAATCCCACTACTGGGTATCTACCCCAAAGAAGATAAATAATCATATAAAAAGATACCTGCAATTGGCCAGGCGTGGTGACTCATGCCTGTAATCCCAGCACTTTGGGCGGCCAAGGCAGGCGGATCACGAGGTCAAGAGATCGATACCATCCTGACCAACATGGTGAAACCGCATCTCTACTAAAAAAAAAAAAAAAAAAAAAAATAGCTGGGCATGGTAGTGCTCGCTTGTAGTCCCAGCTACTCAGGAGGCTGAGGCAGAAGAATCACTTGAACCAGGAGGTGGAGGTTGCAGTGAGCCGGGATTGCACCACTGCACTCCAGCCTGGTGTTAGATTGAGACTCCATCTCAATTAAAAAAAAAAAAAAGATACCCGCACTTATATGTTTATAGCAGCACTATTCACAACTCTAAGTGTCCATCAGTGGATGAGTGGATAAGGAAAATGTGGGATATACACACAATGGAATACTGGTCAGCTATCAAAAAGAATGAAATCATATCTTTTCCAGCAACTTGGATGGAACTGGAGGCCATTATCCTAAGTGAAAAAACTCAGAAACAGAAAGTCAAATGTCACGATTTCTCACTTCTAAGTGGGAACTAAATAATGTGTACATGTGGACATAGAGTGTGTGATAATCATTGGAGACCCAAAACAGTGAGAAAATGGAAGGGCAGTGAAGGATGAGAAATTACTTAATGGATACAATGTACACTCTTCAGGTGATAGGTACACTATAAGTTTAGCCTTCCACTACACAGTATATCCATGTGACACAAATGCATTTGTACTCCCTAAATCCATACAATATTTTAGAAAAGATAAGTAAAAAGCATAACAACCAGTGGTCAGGAAATCTTGATTTTAGAATTTTGTATCTTCTACCTTGCTTTGTCACTTTTGGTAAAGTCATTTCCTCGACTATTAAAGATGAACTTTAGACTAGAATTAACAACTCCGCAAAACAGGGGTCCCCAACCCCCGGGCCACAGACTTGTATCTGCTGTTAGGAACCAGGACACACAGCAGAAGGTGAGCAGTGGGCTGGTGATTACTGCCTGCCGCCTCCTGTCGGATCAGTGGCAGCATTAGATTCTCATAGGAGCACAAATCTTATTGTGAACTTCACATGCAAGGGATCTCGGTTGTGCATTCCTTATGAGAATCTAATGCCTTATGATCTGAGGTGGAACAGTTTCATCCTGAAACCATCCCCCAACCCCCAACCAGGTCCATGGAAAAATTGTCTTCCAGGAAACTGGTCCTTGGTGCCAAAAAGGTTGAGGACCACTGCCCCAAAAAGAAGCAGATCACTACTGTGTCTAAGACACAGCCAGCCTCTATAGGGTATGAGAGATGTAAAACATACAATTCTAAATCACAAGGTATCATTTTGCCCTAACTTATTTTTATTAAATCTCTATTTCTTTACCCTTAGCTTAAAAAGAAATCTGTCCCAATCCACTTCACATTCTTAAATCTATAATGAATATATTCCTTAGTATTTTAGTATTTTTTTCATGTTAATTCTTCAGTTCAAGGTAGACCTCCCTAGGTCTCATGTAATTGAGCGTGATTTGGCATGAGTTTTATAGGTTCTCGAATCACTCTGGTTAACACTCAAATAATCACTAAGCTCAGTCAAATGAAATCCCTGATGTATATGTAAAGCTTTGATATTGGTTATTTAAACCTTTCATAATCTAATCCATGCCAACTGATTAACCTGGACTAGCTGTGAAGGGTTGTCTTGCACCAATTATGTTGGTTTGTATTTTATTGGCCTATGTTGATAAGAGAAAATGTCATGTAATTTTAAAAGAATTAAGAATAATATTTTAGGATTTGACATGCTGCATTTAAAGCGGGACTCATTGAATAAACATGATTAACTCACACAACACAAAAGGAATGACCTGTCTGTAATATTTAATATTTTCTTAATCTTTAGGTTTAGAGCCTTTTAAAAATCCAGGTTTTTAAAGTCATTCTCACTTCTGGCTGGCTCATTGTAACAAAACTTCCATCTATAACATAGTCTTTTTGAGATCCTGAAACTATTTTATGGACCCAGAGAACAGCACAAGAAAAATGAATCCATTTTTTGATGGCCACTGCGGTTATGAAAAAAAAATCATCTTTCCTGGGTAGAATAATGGCTTTTTTCACTCTCAGAATGTCTCTTGTGTAGCCTAGCATTTTCAGGACTGTAAAAGCCCCTGTCCAGGAGTCGCAGCTGAGGTTTGTGGGGGTTGCCTGCCCAAGGGGGGCTTCTCTAGGCACTGTGACCACTTGGCTTTGCAGACCCTGCTCGACAGCAAACATCTTTCACCCACTGGTTATGGGGCCAGCCGTTTGGTTTATGTCTGGTGGCTCCTGAATCACTTCTCACTCAGGCTAACTGGGCTAACATCCAGCATTTAATCTGTCAGACCCCATCCAGATTTGGTTAGGGGAGGACAGACTGATATATTTTCATGTTCATAAAAGGTGCTTTTTCAACATTGGAAATTTCCCTTTTAATTTTTCACTTCTCAACAATCCTTTCTCATTTTTATTACAATTTTTAACAATAATTCAATTAGCTTTTTCTACCAAATAAGAGTTATAAAACAATTACTAGGTTTTTCTAAGCCTTAAAGATCTGAGCTAAAATGAAACAAAACTGTCCTTTTGCTTTCATTTAATCCTTAGTGTGCAATTCGTGCTGAGCATTTTTTTTTGTTTGTTTTAGTTTCTTTTATTCTCTGTAAAGAGACTATTAGGTGATGATCAGTTTTGTCCCAATTAGAAGAAAAGAAAACAATTCTAGTTTGTTCTTCTGCAAACTTGGTACCATTAAGAAATATTGTTCACTTTAGTGAGAAATTGGATATAAATAAGACAATGAAAATTTCGTATGTAGTTATGTTATAACCGAGCAAGTTGTAAGGCAAGTGCCACGCTCTGAGATTGAATCAGGAGTCCTTTATTGCTGGCAGCTGAGAGACAGCTAACGCTCAAAATTCTCTCGGCCCCAAAGAAGGGGCTTGATTCCTTTTTACACCTTGCTTAGAAAAGGAGATGGCAAAGCAGAATTTTACAGAAGCAGAACAAGCAAGTTAGTAGGAGGAAGATGGTAACCAGGAGGCAGGAGGTTCCCATAGTTGCTGGTTACCAAGGATATTTCCATAGAGTCATCAAGGGGGGATTTTCTATACAATCAATCACCAAGGAGGGGGTTTTTCACAATAGCAGGTGGGCTTGCCAAGCAGGATGAGGTTACATCGGTTGCAGGTACTGAGAACAGCGTGACCCGAACCTCAGCAGTTCAAGGCTCTGAGTACAGCATGACCCAGTAATGCACCTGAGGAGGCCGTGGCAGGGAGGGAGAAGCAAGATGGAGCATATCAGGCTCACAGCTAAGATAGAGTCAGTTAGGCTAGCACAAGTTAGGCTAAGACAGTTAAGCCAGTGATTTTCCCTATTCGTGACCCCTTGTGAGTGGCTGTTTGTAATCTAGAACCTCTCTGAGTGAGCTGTAACACAATTGATCCCACGTATAGAAGACACAGCACACTTTTTCCTTCATCAGTTTATTCCTGGTCTATTCTCTGCATTTTCCCTTTAGCTGATCAATTAATCTCTGATATAACTCATGGGCAGCAGTTGAAAATAACATAGCCAATGATATTTTCTTGGCAACAGCAGTGATGGAGTCTATATAAGCAAAGTGGCATTCATTCTCAAGTGTATCCAGGAAGCCTTCTCAGGAGAATTAAGTGTGAGGAGTAGATTATTTTACTGAAAGCCCATGAAGGCAAGGACTGTGGCTGGATTCGTTTACCTCTGTAGCACCATGATTCAGCACAGTTGCCTGGCATGAAGGAGATGCTAAAAAAAAAATGTGGACTGGATGAACAAAATACAGTTGTGTTGATTTTAGTAGCAAAGTAGCTTAAATTAAACATTATGCATTCCTCCAGCCCCCAGTCCTGAAATTCTGAAATTTTTTTGATTCTATTGAAAGACCAGGCTGTGAAATGTAAAGAACCATGACCAGAAGTCAAAAGAACTGGAAGGAGTGGTAGCAGAGAAGAAAGAAGGAGAGCTTTGGTGTCAGACATATCTGTTCAAATCCTAGATCTCTGTCTTGCTGGCTGTATGATTTTTGAGGCTCCTCAACTTCTTAATACTTCTGGGAAAATCAGGATAATACCCATTTGATAGGTGCTGTTGTGAGGATTAAATTATATAATACATGCAATATGAAGGCACAAAGGCATAAAACAGCATGCCCTATTTGGAAAACTACAAGTAGTTTAATTTAGCTGGAGCACAGGGTACCCAAGGAATAGATGTAGGAGATGAGTCCAGAGAGAGAAGGAACAGCCAGGTCATCAAAAGCCTTGGGTGCCAAGCTAATGGGTTTGAACTTCATCCTAAAACCTTTGGGGTCTCATTAAAGTATTTTAAGCAGGGAAGAGGAATTGCATGATCACATTTGCATTTTATGGCATTGACTCTGGCAGAGCAATACTCTATAACTTTTCCAACTTCTTCTCCAAGTGACTCTTCACTCTTATTCTCTGGTCTCATAGAACTTTGTACATAGAATGGGTCAAGGTTTCTTGGTCTCTGGGCTTTTGCATGTATGATTCCCTCTTCCTTGGATATTCTTTTCCTCCTTAGTGTATTAGTAAGAACTTTCTTAGTTACATATGGCAGAAAACCCAACGCACACTGGTTCTGGCAATATATTTGCTCAGAAGTAGCTCCCTGCATAGCTGTGTTCATTACCCCAGATGGTGTCATCAGAATCAGGTGTCTTCTTCTGTCCATCTCTCTGCTATGTTCTTAGGCAGACTCTCAGTACATGGTGGCAAAATAGTGGCCAGCATTGGTCTTGGGCTTTCAGCCATGTCCATGGAAACCAAGCACCTCCCAGCAAAAGTCCTGATATTGGCTCTGATAGAGGCCTGGGCTCATCTCTGAAACGGTCCCTGAGGCCATGGGGTTGGGATGAACTGAATGGCCAAACATGTATTACATTCCCACCTGTAAAGCAGAGGGAGTAGAGGTTCCATATTAGAGTCAGCTCCAACCAAATCACAGGAATAGTGACTTGTAGGGTAGGAGAAGAGGTTCCTAGTAAGTCAAGGTACTCTTTCCCAAAGATGGGTAATGGATATTGGCTCAGGAAACATCAACTGATGTTATACCTGGCTAACACACCTACACCCAGCTTTCAAAGGCAGCATGATTGCCACTTCCTCCAGGAGGCCTTCTCTGAACTATCCAAGACTAGGTTAGACATTCCTCCTGTGCATGTTCAATAGCATCATATTGTCACTGTCCTAGCAGCACTGCAATGGCTATTTACTTATCCACCTGCACATTTCTAGCCCCTAATGGACTACTCAATAAATATTTGTTATGAGGATGCTGTATTAAACTATCCTGGAATCAGAGAAGCCAGCTTACAATAAAGAAAAAAGTTATAATTAGTTGCAGTGGGACACATTTTTGAGGAATGTTAAAAAGGGAGAACCTACAAGATTGAGGGTCTGCTTCAGGTGGGAGTGTGGGGTGAAAAGGAGTTTTCCATGCCTTGGAAAAGGAAGATTATACCCTGGTTTCTGGCTCCTCCACAACAGAGGAGATTGGAGAGGGAGATAAAGTATTCATTTTGGTACATGAGGTTACTGTGGGGTTTACTTTGAGAATTCGTCAACCTAGGAATGGCAGATAAAGCTTTGTGAGAAGATGAGAAAAACCAAGGAAGGGTTTAAGGATGAGAAGATCCTCTCTGGGATATATATATAATTCAGTCAATGGCTTTCCTGCTAATGATGGATTTTGATTCTTGGATTTTACACTAGTGGGCTGGGAGTTGATGATATTTAACTGTGGTGCCATACATTAAGACCTAAATGCCATAAGAGATCAGGATCTCAATCAAGTAGAATTGTCAATTTAACACAATTTTAAATAAGGAGAATAAAGAGGTGCATTCTGAGCTAATGAGGAATAGAAGGACCCAGCCCTCAAAGGACAGCCTAGTTATTCCACACACACGCACATACACACACACACACACACACACACACGCGTATGTGTGTATGTGTGTGTGATGTATGTCACACATAAATATATAACTTCAGAGTTACATATATATATATATATATATATATATATATATATATATATATATATCTTCAGAGCCGGCATAGATACATCATATATCACATATCTCACATATCTCACACACATACATATATGTATATATATAACTCTGAAGATATATATAGGCTATGAGCTCTCAATGGAACATGACATACAGACCCTAGAACCAGGCCTCATGCTATGGAAAGTCAACACACAGCACCCCCAGGCAAGTGTTGATTTTTCTTAAAAGAACTTTCTTAATTCTTAGCCATCTTCTTTCCCTTTGTCTCCCACTTTTTTTTGGTAGAACCCATCAACAAAAGGGGGTCCTTTTTTCTGTGCCTAACTTTTTACATGATGCTGTAACCCACTGATAGTACTCAACGCATGGTATAGGATGGAGAATTATTGTGAACGTTTCTGGTATGTGAAAGCAAAATGAGCAGTCAGCTCCTCCTCTGTGGTGTGTGTTGTTATTCCTACCTAGGACCTCAGAGAGGACCAGTAGCCTGCCCCTGGTCACGTAACTATCCAACTGAAATGGTGAAACTGAGTTGTGAACTGTCTGACTTCAGAGTTCGCATAGATATATCACACAAAACCTCCTGCCATGAAATAGCATAGGAACTTAATTAAAAAGAAACAAAATAGTGAAAAGCCCTTGATGGCAAGGGGGAAAGGGGAATGCAGTAGGACCTGGTGGCTTACTCAGTTGGGCACATGTAGGTATGCAGGCAGTAGCCAAGGAACCAGGAACTTGCTACTTGGATTTTTAAATTGGCTCCAGCAATGTACGTTTCAACCAGCAACAGCATCCAGGCCGCAGAGGTACCTTTTCTGTCCTTTGATAACTAAGGTAGACACAAGCAAGACCTGACCTCTCATATAACTTTGCAGATACTTACTGCTCATTCTGGAGCTATGTGATAGACTTAGCATCTTCCAATGACTTTGAGTCAAATTTGTATATTTCATATGAACCCTAAATCTCCCTAGAGTTGATGCATGGTCCTGTAGAAGTACAGAATCCGTCCTCTAGAGATCATATTTTCTTTATTCCTTCTCAATTTTTTTCTTTTCTTTTATCTTTTTCTTTCCTTTTCTTTCTTCTGCCCTTTGTCTCTTCCTTTCATCTTGTCTGTTGTTGCTGATCTGATTTCTTTAAGGTCGACTCTACCTGTTTTCAGAATCTATGCCATCATCCCCCTATTGATTTTGCATCAAGTATTGTGTATTTAATCCTGTGACTGGTGTTTACATTAATTTCCTTTAGCCAGTTTGTGCGTTCAGTGAATGACTCTCTGTCAATGGTGGTTCCTGCCCACCCTTCTCTCCAGGTGCTCAGAATCCAGCAAGCTCCATGTACTGCTGTGTAGAACACACATTCAAAGCAGGATAGACAGACACAGTCTCTGCCGGGGCCCCTGTGCTTCCACCTTCTTTGATTATATACTGTCTTAAAATCTTGGGATTCCCTGTGGCAGGGTAATTGATGAATTTTTAGCTGAAGTAAACACCATCCTGAAAGTGTTCTACCTGAAAGTGCATTTTTCTGTCCCTTCTCCACCCTGCAGACCAAAACTGTATCACCACTTCACCCATACATGTGAATTGGCTTCCTCTCTTGTCACTGCAAATCTGCTTTGCTATATGAATTGTCATATTAGCTAAGTTGATGAAAAAGAACCTGGACAATTTCTGCTTCTCCCTTTGACTATGGTTTGTAGGCCTGTGAAATGAAACAATAAATTCATCATTTGTTAAAGAAGTTAACCCAGATCATTTATGACTTATCATGCTGCCAACTCCAGATGAATTGGGAATATCCTTGCTTTGATGGATACCAGATATTTGAAAACCATGAAGCTTTCATCCTGACATTTGGCAATGTGTAGACCTTTCACTACTGAAAGCCTTTAAGGCATCAGATTGTGATTGGCTATGTAATATTCAGGAAGCAATTTCTTTTCATGGCTATTTCTAAACTTGGAATTTCTTTTCATGGCCATTTCTAAACTTGGAATCTTCAGAAAACATTGTTATTTACATTATGCTGTCCTTTGAATCACTTATGTTTTATTGTCTTTTTTTGTTCTTGTTTTAGAAATCTAGAGAAATGCAAAGCTTTGGAGAAGCACTAAGTTAATGTTGTTATTTTATAATAGCATTGTCATTGTCATTATGGATGTTATAATGTCATCTTCATTATGATTATTAGTGTTATATTTTAATTGAAGGGGAAATGATCCAATAAATGTGTTCAACTATTAATATTTAACTACTGGCTATGAAAAAATATTATAAAATATATGCTGACTGTACCATGACAAACCTAAGATTTTTTTTTTCTTCTCTAGCAAGAGAGAAACCAAGGAAATCCTCAAGGAACAGGTCATTCTGAAATACCTAAGGGTAGATCTTTTATGGAAGTGCTTAAATATCTAGTATCTTCTGTAGAGGAGAATAAAAATGAAATTGCTTTGCGTACTACCTTTCAGAAATAAACCAGCCTTTCCTTGTGGCTGAGACATCAGGAAGAAAATGGTACCAGATCCTTCTGAGCTTATTGCGATGTTGATATGTGGTGTATTAAAGGAATCTGATTTATAGTGATGAGTTATTAAGGAGAAATTGAAAGTTTCCCAACCCATGGGTTTTTACATACAAAATATGAGGAGCCCATTATAATCCATTAGTTTAAAAGGTAAACTTATTAAATCCTTCATGATAAAATGGCTATCTCTGATTTTATGGTAAAATTAAAAAGGCATGGACAGCATTTTAAGACTTGGTATAATATACTTCTTGGCTCCCTTGCAGCCAATGATAGCTAGTGTTTAATGTGATGATTTAAGGATGATTTAAATTGGTCCTCCTTTAGAGGAGAAGGAGGATCCCCAGAGAAACTAAATTTATGAAATGGTGTAAGTGGGATTTAGAGTTAAGTGACAGAGTGATTGGAAAGAAGTCTTATGGTTTGTAGCCCAAAGACACATTAAAAGGAATCAGACTCACAGGCCTATGTTTCTGATGTCCTCAAAAGAGAGCTCATGGCGGCTGGAAGTTTAAGCCCCACAGGTGGACAAAGGTGTACCTGTAGGGCTGTTTTCCCTTCCTTGCAGCCAATAAAATCAAAGAATGTGAAATAATATTTTTCCCTGTATTTGCCTAGTTTATGTCTGTTCTTCAAGCTAGTCATAATAATCAACTGTTATGAACTTTAAAGCAGAAAATATATCTTTACTAAAATGTCAACAAGTTCTTATAACAAATGAGCAAACTGACCCAATAGGTTAAAGGACGAAATGAAAATTACCAATCCTGGCAGTTAAATAAGGGCTATGAGCTATCATTTTAATACCCTCTTCTATATAATATCAGAACACAAAGTGTAAATTACAATGAGCAGCAAATGTGTGGATCTTATAAATGAGTTATCAAAAGTATAAAATTTTTTATAAGCCATTTTCTAAAATCTTAATGAAGCACTCAAAACTATTACAAGTCATTTTCCTGCCAAACTCAAGATTGACTTGCTTGTCTCATCAAAGCCATGGCAGATCAAGAGTAGATTATGTATTTTCAGTTACCTTGGACGAGTCACTGCACATCTTTCTGCTTAGCTTTCTTATCTGTAAACATGAGATGTTAAGAGTTCCTTTGTCACATGATTATTGTGATAATTCAATGAAGCACACAAAGAGCCTACAGAAGTACCTGGAACACAGGTACATGGAAACCATCCCATAAATGTTAGTTGTTATCATTATTGGGTCTATCCCACTCTCACACTTCCATAAATTTTGCATTAGAGAATCAAGACTTAAAGTAGAATATTTCAATTTGATTTACCCAGGAAGGCAGCCACATGCTAACCTACATCAAGGCTACAAACTGGGTTATTCTAACCATGCCAAAAATGTAAAGTGATGAAGTAAGATACAAATCATGCCCTTGAGAAGATCATCATTTGAGTCCATAGTAAAATCATAGTGATGATTCCAAATATGGTCTAGAAATTGAATTTCAAAATTAAGCAGCTAGTGCCACATGTAAACTGTGCTTTCGGTCCTAAGTCAACTAACTTTCTTTCATATTTTAATATAGACTTTAATTTTACAAGCAATAAACGTCCATTAATAGAAAGATGGAGAACCACAGAATTCAAATAACCTTTTATACAGTTAACACAGAAATAATCATTCTTCTTGGCATCTAGACTTCCAGTCATTCTTCTCTATGCCTCTTCCTATTTTAATGGGATCCTACAGTACAAGCCTTTCTGTAACATGATTTTTAATAATGTCACAGTGGAACCTTTCCACTTTATGATGTGTGTTTTTATGCTGTCACTTTAATGGTTACATAGTGATCCCTTTGTTAACAGTGGCCTAGGATTAACCAGCCTCATGCAAAGTGAGGTACTCTAAGTCCCAGTTACTCATCCAGCCAATGCCCTCTGTCATGTTCAATCATCAATTCTATGGTCAGCCTATGCCTAGGGAAGTTCTTAACCCCAGGCACACTGTAGCAGGTCCCCTGTCTATCCCAATTTGCCTTCTACAGCAGTATTTCTCATCTTTGCTTGCTGATAAAAAATAGGGCAGACTCTGCAAACATGAATATTTCTGTCTTTACTTTGGCAGTCGATTTCTCTGAGTGTTGCCTCTGCTCACTGAGAACTAAGGGTTCCCTTGGGGTAACAGTGAGAATGAATGCAATGAGGCTGTGAAATACACAGGAAATACACATATTTATTCTTTGAGTCATAGCTCCGTCTCACATTGTATGGATGTCTGATAATTCACTTAACCAATCCCGTTGTGTTGGGTGTTTTATGATTCCAAATTTACTGTATTATAAATATTATCCCCAAGTCTCCCTAGCCTATCTGCCTCTGGGGTCAGATTAGGTCACATGAAGAAACTGAATGTGGTCAGCTCTTTTTCATCTTCCCCCACTCCCAACAGACACAGAGGCTCTGCTCACTCTTCCCCACAAGAAAGTGACCCCCAGTTATTTCAGAAGTTCCCAGGACATTCGTATGAACAGTCATAAAAACATCTTCTTCCATTTGTGACTGACACGCCCTCACATACAAACCCGGATTGAAAGCAGCTTAGCGAAGGCCCCTCTCTGTGACCACTACTCATGAAGCACCCCCAAAGGGACCCTGATGCCCCACCCAGGGGGCTATATTCTGTGTTCCCAATATTCCAGAACTGCTTATCCTGAGAGTTCTGCAGTGGCTTTTTTCCAGGATGTAGCCCCTATTGCTTTGCCATCACCCTGCTTTCTGTCCAAGACAATGATGGGAACATGCCTTCCCCTCCTGGGCCCCAAAGTGGGATTCTGGTGACTAGAGCAGCAGTTCCCAACTCATGTTTGGAAATGGCCTCATCCCCTTTAGCCTCCTACTCCTTTCTCCATTGGAATCACACGGGGTCAGGCTGTGCAGCACACACAACAGCCTCTCCTCTTCTTTTCTGATACGGCTCTGCACAGTATGACACTGCTCACCATTCAGACTTCTTTCTCCATGATATAAACTCAGGAAGGAGACACTGGATGCCCTTAGCCACGAGTCTAGCAGATCCATCAAATGGTCCCTCCAATCTTAGGTTCATCACATGTCTGTTGCAGCAGTGAGCACCCTTCTATTTGCGCACATTTTAAGTGAACATTTAAATTATTTCCTTAGATGAATAGAGTCCCAGTTGCTAAAATAGAAGGTATGCAGTAGGCATTTATTTTGGCCATAGCTTTACCTGATGCCTGGCTGAGTTCTGGCAATATCTTAGATTGCCACTTGGGACACTTAGGATGGGAGCTATGATCTTTCTGGGGTGGCATTATACAGCAGTGCTGCTCTAAAGATGAAGCCACAAAACATACACATCCAGGGCTGTCGTACTTCCTCTCGATAAGCTTTTTATCTGATGGCCTTGAGCAGCATTCACTTCTTGGTGACCCATCAGATTTACAAAACTATTGCTTCTTTGTTGAAATAAAATTATGGGTAGTGAAATGCACAGGACTTAAAGTGTTGAGTACCTTCAGTGGTCTTGGAATTCAGAAGGCCTTTAATGTTGCTGTGTTGCAAGATCCCATTGTGTTCTCAATTTTAAAACACAGTTCTCCTGGCCCTGCCCCCAGCATTTAGGTTTCAAAAAGTCTGTATTGCAGTTGTATTTTAAAGGTAATATCAGTCCCTGAGACTATTTGTGAAAGAGGACCAAAGAGAAAACAGGACGATGTCAGGAATTGTCAATTTCTACTTAAAAAAGAGATCAGTTAAAATTTCCCCAAATTTTCTCTCCCATCTTGCTTATATTTTACACTTCGTATTATTTTTTTCTAAAATTTTTTATCATAAAAGACTATACAATGAATTATATTAGCATAAAATTGTTACTGTTTTGGAGCATGTGGGAAGGTTTTGTATTAATTTAAAAAGAATCATTTATATGCCTTTTTTTCTTTGCGCAAGAATTAGGCTTTTTCCATTTTATTATAAAGCTTCTTTTTCACAAATATGATTTAGCCTCCTAGATTTTAAGAAACATAATGGACAGCTAGTATTCATACAGATGTGCTATTTGAGAGAAATTTGGCTTACTGCTATTATTCAGTACTGTATTTTTATGTGTAGAAATTGATGTATTCCAAGAAAAAGGCAATTAAGGCTCTTATGCTTATTTTTCAACGTGTATTAAACTGGTGCGAGTCTTAACTATATGTTTACTTTAAGAATCTTAAAAGGACCCCTTGGGAAATGTTACCAACTGAGCCCGTTGGGCTAAATGAAGAAGCAGATTCATTTTCATAAATAAATCTGAATTCCATTATTTTTCAAATGTACTTATAGATTGAAGAAGAGGATAAGTATGCTAATAGAGGATAGAGAGAATGGAAAATTATGACAAGAGTTTTCTCCATGCAGTCAATATGAGCCCTGTTCTTTGTGGGTATTTCCAAATACAGATATATTAAAAATTGAAGGCTTGTTTATTCAAATATTCAAATGTTTATTATGCAAGGTACTGTCTTGAATAGTTTGCAAGAGGCATTTTGGTGGGAAGCAAAGCCACAGAAGCCAGTCAATACTCTTTATCAGTGTCCACCTCTCAAAGTGATCATTTACAGTTACAATGCTTAGATCTAGCCTTATGGGGAAAATTGATTTATAAGTATAAATAAAAATTAAGATGACAGCTAACATTTATTGAAAGCTAACTAGGTGGCAGGCATATTCTAATCACTTTTCACCTCATTTATTCTTCATAAAACCACATTATTGTTC
Source organism: Cacajao melanocephalus (assembly GCA_963573385.1). Classification (NCBI taxonomy): domain Eukaryota; kingdom Metazoa; phylum Chordata; class Mammalia; order Primates; family Pitheciidae; genus Cacajao; species Cacajao melanocephalus. The sequence goes on from CAUYLG010040933.1 coordinate 15,221, forward strand.
TTCTTGTCTCCAATCAACACATGAGGACATCAAGTCACACAGAGGTTAAGCATCACACCCAAGATCACACAGTTAATAAATAGTGTAATGACCCAGGTTCCATCTGGCTCTAGAATCCATTCTTTTATCCATAATATGGCCTAAAATAGTCAGATCTGTGTTTATGTTATTTAATTTATTGAAGTCTCTTGATCTTATTTGCAAGCTAGATGTGGATGATTAACATGTAACATTTCTGTGTGGACTGACTGTGTTATGTAGGAACCTGGCACATAGTGGATAATCAATAAATAAGAGCTGTCTCAATAAATGATTCAGCTATAATCAGCAGGGCATATTGCAGCTGAAGGCCCTGATGATGGTAGCTGAAACATGTATTGAGACGAGTCTTAGGTCCAAGTCTTAAGTCTAGGGAGGAAAACGTAGTAATTTAAGGGCAGCATATTAAATTATTAGGTTATTAAGCACTGAGTGGTTTCTGATGTTCTGTAGGGATGATAGTGAAATTTGAAAGCAAACTGGAAATTTGTGAAGTTGTGTTCAAAAATTCTATATCATTTTAAAGCACAAATTAGGAGGGATGTGAAATAACAATAGAGCCAGACTCTGCAGGGGGAGGATGATTAATCTCACCTGATTTAAAAGGAAGCATCAATAGAAGTAGTGATGTGGGATTCCAGCTATCACGTTCCTTCTGAAAGTTTCAGGCTGCTGAAAGCAGAGCATCTGATTAATTCTTGATTTGCCCTGGAAGTATTTTCCCCTCTCTGAAACCAGAAGAAACAGTGAGGGAGTCACTGTTTCTTAATTGTGAACTTAATTCTGAGCCTCTGGAAGAACCTGATTCATGGTTTGGAAGGAAGGAAGGCTTAAGGAAGCAAATCAGCATCAAAGGAACCATAGGAAGCAGGGCAGTTTTTAGATATGTACACACGACTTAATCTTAAAGAAGATATCAGAATGTCCATTGAATGAGCAACTGTGATGTCATGGATGGACTCTGAAAAGAAACATAGTCCACAGAGGGTTGAAGGCTCTATAGATGGAATCTATCAATATATTCTGAAAAACCTTGACTGACTGTGCAGTCTAAAGTTTTATTATGGATTCTTTATTTGAATGCATTTTCATACTCATGTACTTGAATGAAATGGGATTATGTGTCAAGTCTAGGATAGGATGCATTTCTTCCTCTGCACCATATGGTGACCTTTCCCAAAGGGCACCGTGCCACAGAAAGTGAGAGCTTGGCTCACTTCAGGCACACCAGTCCCTATATGGTCCTGTTGGAGGTGCCCAAGCCTGCCTCTTTCTCTCACTGCACACTCACCACAGGCCAGCATCTGATTTTGCAAAGAGGATTTGAGAGCTAGCCCTCTGCTGAATAGATAACTATGTATGCTCTTTCCTAACACTACTCTTTCACCAGTTTTCTTGAATGGCTCAGATTGGTAGTTTCTGCAGACATCCCCAGCTCACAGGTTCCTCCAGGCAGACACTTTGGTCATGCCTCCAACAACCGGCAAGAAGCAGTGACTGGTCAACTCTCAGGCAGCTTAGAAGGTCTGGGATGGCCCACTAATCAACATTCCCACAGTTTACAGGAGCCTTGGGGGAGTTCAGCAGATGTGTATAATAGGGTCCAGGGAATAATAAATCCTTTTTCTTTCTGTGCTGCAGAGAGAATTCTCCGCCATCTCTTTAGGAGGGGAACTAGGACCCTTTCTCTGCTGTGGAGTTGACTTAGGAGGGCAAAGGACAATATGTCCATCTATCTGGGAAATGCTTAGGAAAAAGTGACAGCATTTGCATGTATATACACACATGCAAACACAAAACAAGCCTTTTAAACTACGGTAGAGAAAAGGGAAGGTCACAGTGAGATATTTAACTGAAATATCACATATGGAGTTCACCAACAAAATCTGATTTTTAAAGGACTTGGAATTTTGCTAGAAGGAAAGACTATTAATTGATACAAGAGAGGCATAAACTTAAAAGAATAGGAATAGTATCATAAAATATAAAAGTCAACAATGCACTAAAATTTACCAAAAAATTAGAATGTCAACCAAATTTACATTTTTTAAGTGAATTGCAGTGCACTGGAATTTGATTTCCTAGCTGGATGCTGGCTGAGCTAGGGCATCAGGAAGGATCTAAAGATTAGATTTTAAGAAAAGAAAATAGAAGCCCTGTTTCGAAGACCTGTATTACAAGTGCTTTATCAATTTGTAAGATCCAAGTCTGAAACAGCTAGCAGTTTGTTTCTTGAAAAATCCATGAATCATATGCAGTTACTTGGGTGAGTGGGTCAGGCCCCTGTCCCGAGACAGGTGGAAGGAAAAAAAATCCAGTCGCAGTATTCTCTAGCAACAAATGAGATGTTGCTAGACATCTCAGGCAGTGAAGTCTGTCTACCAAATGGGTGATGTCAGTCAGAAGGCAACATGGCACAGAATATCAGTATTCTGGCCAGGCCGAAGAAATGTGTCAAACCAGTTTGTGGAAAAGGACTATGTTGTAGGTAACTAACTGAGCCTATAAGTACCGATGCTTGTAAGCTAGAATTATACTTCTGAGTGACCAGGCAAAAGAGAAGGCCTATAATGGATGGGTCTTCTTTGGCCAATGTTTGGTACTGTCTCATTTCCAAATCCAATCCAATCCAATCCAAAGCTTATACATATAAGCTTTATAGTTTCTAAACAAGAATTAAAATATTCTTTTATATTTAAAGAAGTAGAACGAATTGCAATGTAGCTTAGTAGTCAATTGCTAAGATTTGGAAGCAACCTAAGTGTTCATCAACAGATAAATGGATAAAGAAAATATGGTGCATATATACAATGGAGTACTATTTGGCCATGAAAAAGGATGATATCCAGTCATTTGCAAAGGCATGCATGGAAGTGAAATAAGGCAGGCATAGAAAGATGGACATTCCATGTTCTCACTTATTGGTGGGATCTAAAAATTAAAACAATTGAATTCATGGATACAGAGAGTAGAAGGATGGTTACCAGAGGCTGAGAAAGGTAGCTGGGGGTGCACTGGGGAGAAATGCAGATGGTTAATGGATGGGTACAAAAAAATAGGAAGAATGTGTATGACCTACTATATGATAGCACAACAGGATGATTATACTTAATAATAATTATGGATTTTTAAATATTAGATAACTGAAAGAGTGTAATTGGATTGTTTATAGCACAAAGGATGAACGCTTGAGGGGATAGATATAACCCATTCTCCATGATGTGATTATTACACATTGCATGCCTGTATCAAAACATCTCATGTACCCCATAAATACATATATCTACTGTGTATGCACAAAAATTTCTGGTATCAGAAAAACCTGAGTCCAAATACTGACTCACTAGCTGTGCCTCAGGCAAGTTCCTTAACTGCTCGAATTGTAAGCATTGCCGCCTGTAAAATAGGCATTATGATAGCACTTCCATCATTGGTTTATTGTGAATATTAAACGAGATTCGTTATTTTAAGCATTTAAGAAGGCCTAGCACGTAGAGTAAGGTTTTTTTCTTTTTGAGACAGAGTTTTGCTCTTGTTTCCCAGGCTGGAATGCAATGATGCAATCTTGGCTCACCACAACCTCCTCCTCCCGAGTTCAAGCAACTCTCCTGCCTCATCCTCCCTAGTAGCTGGGATTACAAGGACCTGCCACCAAGCCAAGCTAATTTTGTATTTTTAGTAGAGATGGGGTTTCTCCATGTTGGTCAGGCTGGTCTCGAACTCCTGACCTCAGGTGATCTGCCCACTTCTGCCTCCCAAAGTGCTGGGGTTACAGGCATGAGCCACCGAGTGAGTAAGGGCTTTTTAAAAGCTTGCTATCAATATTCTTCTAAGAAGAAAAATCTTATGATTTCTCAACCACTTGGGAATTTTGGTAACATCATGAAAATGATAGCATTTGTAGCAGCAAGAGACATAATGACAAAACTAGTCACCTCCTGTTTTCGGTCCATAGTTTCTACAAAGCAAAGTGTTCCTCACATTGGGAAGGATAGAGTAATTATCCCAACCGATGAATCAATGCCCAAGATTGGCAAGGAGATAGAACACAAGCACTTAGCTGCTCTGGATGAGTCATCTCCCAGTCAGTGCTGGATAGTATTTCAGAACCATTGTGGATAATCTCTGAGGAAATGGAGTATAGAAGATAATATATTCTTCATTTTGATAAAGGAAAAAATTTGAATACCCTAGCATAAGGAACTTGAGATTTCTTCCTGGGAAATTTCTAAAAAGGAACAAATGAAAACGAAAGACATGATCATTAGATATAGCCTGAGCTTACTAAAAATAAGATTTTTTTTTTTTTTTTTGAAATGGAGTCTCCCTCTGTCACCCATGCTGGAGTGCAGTGGTGCCATCTTGGCTCACAGCAACCTCCACCTCCCAGGTTCAAGAAATTCTCCTGCCTCAGCCTCCTGAGTAGCTGGGATCACAGGCACAGGCCACCACGCCCAGCTATTTTTTGTATTTTTAGTAGAGATGGGATTTCACCATATTGACCATGCTGGTCTCGAACTCCTGCTCTCAGGTCCTCCCAGTGTGCTGGGATTACAGGCATGAGCCACCACGCCCAGCAGGTATTTTCTTTCTTAATAGATTTTTTTAAATCTGCTCACCCTGAAATTGCCATAAGCTGATTACACCAAGATTTCAACAAAACATCTCATTACTCAACTTATGACACTGTTCAATGAGGATGAAGAAATGTGTTGGCTGATCCTTCAGTTGGAAAGATTTGTAATTGTAATCACCTGCCCCAGTGAAGACTAACTATGATCTTTCAGAATTATGCCATAGGGCTCCATCTTTTAGAACTGCATTACTCAGCATAATTTACCAATAACATGAAGATTATAAAGCAGGCTTTTAACATAGAGGTAATGCAAACTGGGAAGGGAGAGTAACTGATTTTGTCCAACTCAGAATTCCAGATTTTCTTTCATTTCTTAGTATCCTGGAACAGTGGGCCATAGTAAACAAGATAAAAATTCAGCGGTAATAAATGTCAGCTCCTGCATTTTTGGCTTAAAAATCAATTTGTTAAATTAGGAGGCTTAAAAGCAATTAGCATTAAAAGAAAAATCACAGGAGAATATTTGAAGATAAGCTTAGTATTAGTCAAGAGTATGCTAAAAGCTAAGACAGAGGATATTCAATAGAAGGACAATATCCTTTCCCAAGAACACAATTAGTCTTGCCACACTCTACCCCATTCAGACCACATCTTAAAGGATTTGGTTCTGGCTACTCACATGTTCAAGAGAGAAATTGACCAACCAGAGTGCCTATTAAAAAGAAGACAAGAGAGGAAAAAGAGAAAGAGAAAGAAAGAAAGAGAAAAAGACAACCAAAATGGTGAGGCACCTAAAAATCACATCGTATGAAAAGATAGAAGTCAGGCCACAGCTACTTAATTTAGGGAAGGAAAAATCAAGATGATGTAATTTAGAACTGTAAATATTTAGAGCAATTTCTTATGTAATGCCATATAGATATGTTTCATGTAGCTCTTAAGAGCAAAAAGAAGTTAATAAGTAAAGGTTAAAGAGATGGAAATCTAATCTAAAGAAAGAATTTGTAACTGTTAGAAGTGTCTAGGTATAGGAGGAGCTGCTTATTGGGACTAACAAGCTTTTATACACAAAAGCATTGATCAAATAAATCTCTGTTGGGTATGAGGCTTTAAAGCATGATTACATTAACTGAGATGTTTATCTAAACACCTCTAAAATGTGTTATCCAGTGGTAAGAGCCTTGATTGTGAGGCAGTCATACTGCCTCGTAAATGCACGTGCAGGTGATGGCGTCAGGCATGTGACATAGGAAGTATCTTTTCTTGCCTACAAAGAACAAAATGTGGACGGAGTCTCCAAGAACTAAATTGAGTATCTTAAGATGGCAGTTTATATCCCTCTAGGCTAAACTAAAGAAGATTCTCTAAATTTTTGAGAAGCAGCAATCCCTGAAGACTTTGCTGCCTCAGTGATCTTAGTCTCTGAAATGCCCAAGTTAGAGCCAGGTGTGTCCTCAAGCTATTTTACTTTATAGGTAAAGAATCAAACTGGATTGGAAAAGTCTATATTCAACCTCAAAAATGGCCAACTTTGGTTAGGTGATAATTGTTCTGAGTTGAGGATGGACTAAAAGGTTTTCAGTTCCTAGGTATTTGCATTTGTTTGTGTTGTTCTAAATATTTTGTCACTATTCATAAGTAAAAAGTAATGTTTAGTAATGTAAATAATGTTAGGAAAAGGCTAAGTTCCCTGTGTTTCTGCTCTTACACATTTAAAATATTCTTTTGGAATTTCAACAACAATTATTTTGATTATGCTACAGAAGTCACAATTCTACATAGTGTAAATTCAGTAAATTTTCTGCAAAACAGTAAATCATTCAAGTAAAACATGTCAAGAAAGAAAATTCTTTTGTACCCTGAATCCCTTATTCATCATGCAATTTTAAATATTTGGAGAATCGCTGTTTTGCCCCCCCAAATTCTTGAGGTCAAGGGCCATCAATTTTCATGCCTTCTCTCTCCATCACTAAGTCAGTGCTCCTCTGATCTTTCTTCAACCTCAACTGTAATAAAGAGTTTGTCTCCATGTTTTATGTTTGCTGACAGTTTTGAAGTCTCACCACTATCCCTTCCCATTCTGCTCTACATCTGGTCCAGTTGACAAAAAGCCCAACTACTTCCTCTTTTGCTCAAGTGGGAAGTTCAAATTATGCAAGGTTGGGCTCTCTCAAGCTACTTCAGATCTGCTTGGAGGGGTCTCCCCTAATCTCCCCGGCAGGCCTCATTCTGGGAGTTATAAATCTTTTCATACTTTCTTCATGTGCATGTGGTATTATCAGTCTCAATATGCAAACCACAATTTTGATTGGGGTGCAAGGTCCATATCACTTCAGCACAGTAATGACAACTCCAAAAATGCTTCTCTCTTTACAGTATAATCTCTCATCTGGAAACTAGACATCTGCTTCTATAATTTTGTTGACACTTCATTAACAGTTAATTTGTCCCTCAACTAGTTAAATTGGAATGGAAAGACACCCAAATTTGGCAAATAAATCCAAGCACCATCTAAGAAAAATAATACATCAAAAGTCTTTCAGTCAATTCCAAACTAGTTTCTGTTTCAAACTCTTGGAAATTTTTAACTAATAGTATACTTTTTAACAGGATAAAGAATATCTTTATTTGGTAGCCAATAGTAATCTCTTTCTTTTCTTTTTTTTTTTTTTTCACAACTTGAGGTGGTAGATGTGGCAGGTAGCCAATAGTAATCTCAATAGAAAAATATGCTGGAGCTGTTAACTACAGTCAGGAACCATCACACCAGCAATCTGCACACTTAGTTAACATTATTTTTGGAGTTCTGCTATGTTCCTTCATATGTGAATCATAAATAAAACTGTGACTGTTGAGAAGAAGGAAAAAATATTTGCAAGTGGCATTATATACATTACAATCCTGAGAAATTCAAATGAAAGAAGCATTAGAATGGATACAGTAAGGTGGTCAGGTGTGAGTATACAAAAATCAGTAGTTTTCTGTAAATGAGAAGTAGTGGCTTAAAAAAATCATCAGGGAAAATTTAGTGTATAATTATAATGAAGGTTATAAAATACTATTTATAAAATGTGCAAAACCAATTTAAAGAAAACTATCACACTCATTGTTAAGAAATAAGGCAGAATTTAATAACGAGACATACCATGTTCCTAGATAGGCAGGCCAACTATTACAAAGCTGATACTTCTTCACAAAATATAAGGTTGGATTCAGTCTTGACAAGAAGAAAAAAAAAACAATAGAATTAGAGGTGAGCTATAGGGAGAATTTAAAATGGTTCTATAGTTTATATAGAAAAAATAAACCAAGAAATGTTTCAAAAAAATAGGACTCACAAATGCTGGCTCACTGTATCATATATTGAAATGATGTGAACTTACAGTAATTAAAACCATGTGATTACAGTTTTAGATAAGGTAGATCCATAAAACAGAAAAAGTCATGCTGCCACAAGTCTTGCAAAATCTAACAGTTTCATAGTTGTTAAGGAGATATTGTGTATCAACACAGAAACAAAACTGATTCTGGAAATGTTCTGGGGTGATAGTATCACTATTTGGAAAGAAATAAGATACTTACATGACAGCATAACATAAATCCTATGTGGATTAAAGACGTAAATGTACCAAAAAAAAAAAAAAAGCAAGATAATCAAAACATTATTAAATTTGAGGAAAACGAAAGTGACTATTGAATTCTTCTCAGGTAGGAAAAAGACTTTCTGATTACAAAATCAGTGAAGGAAATCACAAAGGAAAAAGATTGATTTGACTTTATAAACATTTAAACGCTATGAACATAAAAATATCAGAAATATCAGAAACAACATTAAAGGACAAACAGAAAACATCAGAACTAGATTTTTGCTATCCTCATTATGAAGATTTAATGTAAACTCAGAACAAGAACATTGTGACAGAAAGCTTGGCAAAGGGTATGAAGAGACAATCCACAGACTAGAAAATACTATTAGCTAACTAACACAAGGGGAAAATTTTACCTCACATGCAACCGAGGCAATACAAAGTGAAATAAGAAAAGAGGATGTTTTGCGTACAAAACTGGCAAAATGTTTAGATGGTAGTAATCAGTGCTGGAGCAGGGCTGTGATTCTCACATGTGCTCCTGAGAAAGTGAAATATGCTACAGCCTTTCCAGAAAGCAAAGTAATCCTATGTATTGGGAGTCTCTGAGAAAGTTCTAGGGATTTCACCCAGTAATTGTAATTGCAGGGCTCTATCTTCCAAAATGCTCCATGATTTAAAATGAGATTTATGTTTAAGCACAATCCTTGCAGCATTCTTTTTAACAGCAAACATGAGAAATGGTTAAATAATGTGTAGTATAGTTCCATAATAGAATCTTATACATGCATTAAGTATCTTATCAAATATTTTTAATGGTGTGGAAAAATATTTATGTCAAATGAAAAAAATCTATCATCACCCAATATCTGAATTGTAACATACAATATATATTTTATAACTTAAAAATCTACATTATAACATTAATGGTAATTCCGTGTGGGTTGCATAAGTTTGAACAATGTTTGCTTTCTTCATAGTGTGTTTATTTTTCAAGTTTTTCCTAATAAACTCTTATTAGTTTTGAATCAGAAAAAAATAAGAACTTCATTCCTCCCAAGTAGTCTTCCTAATTTATTTCTTATTCCCAAAACCCTCCAAAACATAGACATTGTTCATCTGAATGTACATACACTACACATATCTGTTTCCCCTCTCTGTGATGTGAAAATAATAGATGTCTAATATATTTACCTGACAAAGATATGGTGAGGATAAATTGAGATAAATATGAAAGCATAATTTAGAGGGAAAGGAAGTGACAAAAATTTGAGTTGAGATCTGTCAACGTACATTTCTTATGTCAACACATTAAATAATTTTCAGTGACTATCAGACACTGGCCTGTGCCTGAGATTAAATGATAATGCCTACTAAAAACTAGTTAGTAAAGTTAAAAACATGTATGTCAACCTCTAGAATAGTGCTATCCAGAACTTTGTGCAGTGTTGGAAATGTTCTCTGTCTGTGCTATCCAGTGTGGTAGCCATTTAACCAAACAAGGCTATTGATCATTTGAAATATGTCTGGTAGGATTGAGGAACTGAATATTTAGTTTTAATTAATTTTAATTAATTTATGAGTAGCCCATGTGGCAAAGGGGGTGCTGCAGCTCTACAAGGTAGCATCACTTTGGACTATGTATCTTCTTTAGTGCTCCATGCGTTACCCCGTGTGACCCTCACAACAACCTGTGATCCAGGTACTGTTTTTACTCCCATTTTATAGATTGGGAAACTGAATGGTAAAGAGGGCAAGTGACCCAGGGTGAGAGTGTTGATAAGCTGTGGAATCAGAATTCACACCTACATGAGTGGATGCCAAAGCTACCTCTCCTATCGGTTACTCTGCACTGCCTCCCCATACATGACACAGGACTGGGCATGTGGCAGTCACATCTGGTGGAAGTGACAAACTATATGGGAAGTCGGGGAATATTATGGGGATGAGCAAGAGAAAAAACTGTGTTGTTCCTCCTTTGTGAACCCCCATGCATCTAATGTGTTAAGTTCCCTTCACATGATGAATTCCCCATTTATGTCCACCAACCATGAGAGCAGCTTCTTGGTAAGACACCAAGAAGGGGCCTCATGGTGATTCTTTTGTTAAGTTGCTTTCTCTTCATTTAAGCCTTTAACCTTGAAAACTATCTTACAGTCAAGATCTAGGCTTCACCCAGGTGAAAAGGCAAATTTGCTGAATACATTTGAAATACTTGGGCAGCTTTTAATATACTTTACAGGATGTGACAAACGAGTGTCTGTGTAAATCAATAAACCCTTCTGTGAAAGGACTAATGGTTTTATGTGAACAGCAAGGCAATGCACGTGGAAACCAGTACTCTTATTTCCTGTCAGTATTTTTAAAGTTCATTGTCATAACTCTGTTCCCCTTGACCTTTATCAGTGATACCTACCAGAGATTTGCGTTGCTAGTTGAGTTTTAACTGGACACCTCAGCTACCAACTGTCTTTCCCTTTTCCCTTGGTGTCTGATAAATGCCTTCTTTACACCTTCTGCTCTCGTGGATTGCTCATTTTTTAACTATGTTGTGATTGTTCTTTGAATAATAATTGACTTTCTCAGATTTAAGAATACTTCATTCCAGTACAGACAAATGGAGATTAAATACAAATTTCTGTTTACTTTAGTGCTTTAAAATCAGTTTATTATCATGGTGATTCACAATAATAATTGCTTCTGTATATGAATGTTGATAAGTGGAAAAACCAATATGCACAGAAATTCAGGAATCCTCAAATGCTGTGAAACTAGTAGTACAAAAGCTAATAGAAAATGAGAACCTTTGGTTTTCAAAAGCAAAATGCATGTGAACTAGAAATTTGAATAAGTCTTATCTGTGCCCTCAAACATACAAAGATGATGCAATATGATTGGGGATGAAAACATGTATAGTACTAGCATTTGCAAATTGCAACCAGTCCCTTCTAAGCTCCTGGTATATCTTTACATGCAGTTAATGCACAGAGCAACACTGCCTTTTGCTCTTTTAAAGAAATTCTTTCTGTAGTCCTGTCTTGATAATCCCCCAAATCTTCATCTTTAAAAGAGCAATTCTAGGACAGTTTTTAAAATACAAGAGCTTTTTATTAGGAGATTTTAAATATTTTTTCATACTGACAAAAATATATTCTACTGACACAATCTTATTTTATTTACAGCATTATTTACTTAATACATATCCACCCAGAGGTGAAACATTTAATCAGTTTGTGTTGTGGGTATTATTTGCTAATTCACATCCAAATGTGGGACTAGCTTCTATAAAGTCCAGCCTAATGTGAGCAGTGTCTCCTCGCGTTAAAAAGACAATTCCAATTCTGCAAAGTGATAACCAGAATCACACTAGAGCAGTTGTTTGATTAATTATGGTGGTGTGAACTTGGTCATATTTTTGACATGATATTCCCTCCAGAGCAATTGACTAGATAATTGTGTTCTTGCTGCCACAAAGCCTAAGTGGAACTCAGCAGGTGTGAGATCTGAGCCTGGAGCCGACTCAACCTGTCGCCACTTACCTGAACAAAGGGAATATGCTCTGCAAAGGTTGTCTCTCCCAATAATTGGGCACAAATTCTACCACTTTAAAGGATAAAGCTGATTCACTTAACCCCAAATTTGTCAGAACAAGTGATCCAAACAATCAATGTAATGGGTAGAAGGGCAGAAAAGCAAAAAGTAGGGGTGCAGCTTTCTTGTTTGTAAAATGGAGTTTGAGTTGAGTGAAGTTGAGATTTCTTTCAGTTCTGGTGTTCTTGTGTCTAATAACAAAAGATAAATCACAGTCACTGGGTAAGCATCATTGTTTATATCTCTGGGCTACAGTTCTCTTAATAATAGTAGCTTTCATAAGATTTTTCATACTCTATAAAATTACATGGTTGGACTTGATATCTCAAACCCTTCTAATTCTAAAAATGTAGAAAATGTATTCATAAAGTTGAAAGTGCCATGCAAGTATAGATCTGATGTCAATGATATATGTGTGTATGAATATGTACAATAACTCATATGTGTATGTATTTGTGTGTGTGTGTGTGGTTGTATGTGGTCTCTCACAGAGGACATTTAACCATGTCTAGAGACATCTTTATTATCAAAACTAGGTGAAGGGGATGCTACTAGTACAGGCATAACCTCATTTTACTGCACTTTGTGAATCCTGCCTTTTTTCACAGGTTGAGGGTTTGTGGCAACCCTGCATAGAGCAAGTCTGTTGGTACCATTTTTCCAATAGCATGTGCTCACTTTGTGTCTCCTTTTCACATTTTGATAATCTCACAGGATTTTAAACCTTTTCATTATTATTACAGCTGTTATGGTAATCTGTGATCAGTGATCTTTGATGTGACAATTTTAATTGTTTTGGGGCACCATGAACAGCACCCATATAAGATGTACATAATACATGTTGAATGTGTTCTAACTGTACCACCAACTGGCCTTTCCGCTGTCTCCCTTGCTCTCCTTGGGCCCTGTATTTCCCGAGACACAACAGTAATGAAATTAGGCCAATTATTCACCCTACAATGCCTGTAAGTATTCAAGTAAAAGGAAGAGTAACATGTCTATCACTTAATTGTTTTTTGTTGTTGTTGTTGTTATAGTTGTTGTTATTGAGGGAGTCTCACTCTTTCACCCAGGCTGGAATGCAATGGCTAAATCTCAGCTCACTGCAGGCTCCACCTCCTGGGTTCAAGAGATTCTCATGCCTCAGCCTCTCAAGTAGCTAGGATTACAGGTGTGTGTGCCACCACAGCTGGCTAATTTTTTGTCTTTTTAGTAGAGATGGGTTTTACCATGTTGGTCAGGCTGGTGTTGAACTCCTGACCTCCAGTGATCCGCCCACCTCGGCCTCCCAAAGTGCTGGGATTACAGGCATGAGCCGCTGCACCTGGCCCATGTCGCTCACTTTAAATCAAAAGCCAGTCATGATTAAGCTTAGTGAAGAAGACACATCAAAGGCCAAGACAGGCTGAAAGCTAGGCCTCATGCCCCAAATAGCCAAGTTGTGAGTACGAAGGAATAGTTTTTGAAGGAATTTAGCAGTACTGCTCCAGTGAATGCATGAATGACAAGAAAGCAAAACAGCCTTGCAGCTGATATGGAGAAAGTTTGAGGGGTCTGGATAGAAGACTAAACCAGCCACAACATTCCCTTAAGCCAAAGCCTAATCCAGAGCAAGCTACTAACTCTTTTCAATTCTATGAAGGCTGAGAGAGGTTAGGAAGTTGCAGAAGAAAAGTCCGAAGCTAGTGGAGGGTAGTTCATGAGATTTAAAGAAAGAAGGCGTCACCATACATAACATGAAAGTGCAAGGTGAAACAACCACTGCTTCATGTAAAGATGTAAATCTGCTGCAAGTTATTTAGAAGATCTAGCTCAAATAATGGATGAAAATGACTACACTAAACAGTAGATTTTTGATGTCAATGAAACAACCTCATATTGGAAGAAGAGGCCATCTAGGATTTTCATAGCTAGAGAGGAGAAATCAATGCCTAGCATCAAAGCTTTAAAGGACAGGCTGACTCTTGTTAGGCACTAATGCAGCTGATGACTTCACGTTGAAGCCAGCGCTCATATACCATTCAAAAAATCATATGGTCCTTAAGAATTATGCTAAATATACTCTGCCTATCCTCTATAAATGGAACAACCAAGTCTGGATGACAACATATCTGTTTACAACATGGTTCACAGAATATTTTATTAATAAGTCTATTTTTTAGAGTCTACTCCTCAGAAAAAAAATACTCCTTTCAAAATATTACTACTCATAAACTATGTACCTTGCCATCCAAGAGCTCTGAAGTATCTGAGATAGATGTGCAAAAAGATTAAAGTTGTTTTCATGCCTGCTAACACAACATCAATTCTGCAGCTCATGGATCAACAAGGAATTTTGACTTTCAAGTCTTATTATTTAAGAAGTAGTGACATTTTATAAGGCTGTTTCTGGCAGAGAGAGTGATTCCTCTGATGGATCTGGGGAAAATAAATTGAAAACAATTCTAGGTGCCATTAAGAACATTTGTGATTCATGGAAAAGGTCAAAATATAAACATTAACCGGAATTTGGGAGAAGTTGATTCCAACCCCAATGGATAACTTTTAAGGGGTCAAGCCTTTAGTGGAGGAAGTAATTACAGATGTGGTAGAAATGGCAAGAGAGCTAGAATTAGAAGAGCTTGAAGATGACTGAATTGCTGCAACCTGGTTATACTTGAACAGATGAGATGCTTCTTATGGATGAGCAAAAAAAGACATTTCTTGAGATGAAATCTACTCCTGGTGAACATGCCACAAACATTGTTGAAATGACAACAAAAATTTTAGAATATTATGTAAACTTCGTTGATAAAGCTTTGGCAGGGTTTAAGACTGACTTCAATTCTGGAAGAAGTTCCACTGTAGGTAAAATGGTATCAAACAGTATTGCTTGCTACAGAGAAATGATTTGTGAAAGGAATTCAATTGATGCAGCAAACTTCACTGTTGTCTTATTATAAGGAATTGCCATAGACATCCCAACCTTAAGTAGCTACCACCCTGATCAGTCAGCAGTCATCAACATGGAGGCAAGATCCTGTACCAGCAAAAAGATTCCAGCTGAATCTTACCTGAGTCAGATAATCGTTAGCATTTTTTAGCGATGCATTATTCTTTAATTAAGGTGTATACATTATTTTCTGGACATAATGCTATTGCATACTTACTATAGTGTAGTGTAAACATAACTTTTATATGCACTGGGAAACCAAAAAATTTATATGATTTGCTTGATTCTGCCATTTGCTTTATTGCGGTGATCTGGAATCCATGATCAAACCCATGATGTCTCTCTGCAAGGTATGTCTATCTATAGTGGGTAGAGGCCAGGGATGCTGCTAAACATTCTACAGTTTACAGGACAACCCCTCAAAATAAAGAACTATCTGACCTAAAATGTCAATAGTGCTGAGGTAGAGAAACTCTGATTCTTATGTATATATAGGTGTGTTAAATACACTCAAGTACCTCATACACACTCTATCATTGTAGAGAGGGTTTCTTTGTATATAATTTGTTCTAACAAGATCAACAAGACATTGTTTTCCCAGCCATCTGTTGAGACATAGAAATAAGCTTTGCTGTTTCCAGCCTGACATTTCATCCGTGTTTGTCTTAATGAGACTTCATTCTGGCTTTGTTATGGTTCTCTCTGCTCAACAGATTGCATCAAAGGCTGGTTTAGAAAATAAGGCCAGCCAGGCTCTGAGGTTCTAGTGGAAGTTTGCTGACCCTCTCATAGAATCAAAGGAAGGAATAAGTGAGCACCATATATTTCAGAGTTTTATAAAATGGATCATTCTACTGTGAAGACAGTTAAAGTTTTATATTCTCTCACCTCTTAAGAAACTAGGATTCTATGATTATTTATCTTTGGATAATTACTATATCAATTCATACAGTCTAGGATTTTATGGCTGCAAAAGACTTTGGGGATGGTATTGTCGAGTAAGATTATGAGGGGGAAAAATAAAGCTAAGAGAATTTCAGTGTCTTGATCAATGTCACATAGTAATTAAATGCAAGAACTTGAAACCATGTGTTCCTCACCATTCTCTCTGCCACATCATGCTGCTGGAAATTGTTTCTAAATGTGCCAGACTGCAACTAAAAAGCCAGGTCTCTTGATATCACATCCTTTTTATACTTAAAATATCTCTATGAAGACATCATCTAGGCATAAAATGCCTCCTTGGTAGCATCACTAGAGAAGTACACAATATGGACAGTGATTCAATATTATCTTGGTAAAATGATATGTAATTCAAACAGAAAAATCTTTTAATAAAATTGGTGGCTGACAGCTTCTCAGCCTACATGTCTATTATTGCACCTGAGCTGAGCTGTAAGCTGAGGTGTTTATTCTTCTTTTATCCAGCCCTCGATAAGAAATTACATTTCAGTTCCCCTTGACCCTTATCACCTCAGGGTCCTAACTGCTTAGAAACATCTACCAACTCCTACACACTCACTTACACAAAACAACGGAGGAAATTTTAAAAGCCAGAGTGAGAGGAATTAGGGTGCTGTATAAATGTGTTAACATTCGTTTTTCCCCACAATTTTCAAAGCAAAACACACTGCTTGCCAGCTCTCTACAGAGAAACCAAACATCATCCGCCCCTTTTAGCTCTCAAACTTGCACACAGGGAATGTGGTTTCAGGAATGGGATCCATTTTCTCATAATTTCTTTATAGCAAAACAATCAAAAGTTCCGAATACTGAGACGTTTACTGTCTTTTTTTTAGAGTGCTTCTGATTCAGTTAGGTCCATGTGACCTGAGGAAAGCCACTCAACCTCTCTGAGCCTCAGATTGCACATCTGTAAAATGGGGATAGCAACAGGTATCTCTTTTGTAATGTTGCTGGAAGCATAAAGTCTGTTGAGGGCTGAGCGCAGAGTGAAGCACATAGTAATCATCAGCACCTGTTGACTGTCATCATCATCATCATCATCGCCATCATCATTTTCTGTAGCTTCCATGTTCTTCTCTGTCACAGCCACAGCAATGACTCTGGCCCTGGCTTCTGTCTTCAACTAGACCTACATTTCCAGCTCCTGGCTAGATGTCTTCCAGATGTTGCTCTTATGCTACATATATACAACACTAAACTAATCATTGTTTCTGCAAAGACAGATGATTTTGAGAACTGCCACAAATCAAGGGTAACTTCTCTCTTATGGAGAGATCTTATCAAGATTTTTTAAGTAAAGTAAGGACACTTCAGGACTCCAGATGACAAAAGCAACTCAAAGGGTGTCCCAAGTCCTTATGTTCTCTCTCAGCCAGTGGCAATGCCCAGGTTACATTCCACTTAGACGTTGCTTTACCCTTGCTACATGCTGTCCTGTCCACGCAGACAGCAGGAGGCTGCGAGCCTCCCAGTGCTCCTGAGCCCCTGCTGCTCACCCATACTAGAGGCAGACACAGTGGGGAGCAGGGCGGAGGGCAGTACTCTGTTGCCCTGCTACTGTCCATCTGCACCACCAGCTGCAAGGGCAGGGGTCCTGAGTGGGAAGGCCAGAGATCATGCTTGATAATCAAATTAAATGATTAATATTATCTCCCTAAAGCTTAATCCTGTTTTCCTTGTGGTTTCTGAAGCAAAGGGACAATATTCATCCCTGAGAGAACAGGGAAAGGTAGAGTGAGCAGTCAGCATCCCTGAACAAAAGAATGTCTTACAAACATGCAAACAATGGAAAGAAAGGGGAGAGAGGTAGCTGTAACTGCTGGCATACCTTACTTAAGAACTCGAGTCATACATTCATTGCAATGTTTTCTTCCCCGTAGGAAAGTGGGGGAAAATCATTCCATGGCAAGGTAGTAGACTTTTTTCTAAAAATCTCGCATGGTACTTTATCTCACTTTGTTACCCACTTCTATTAAAGACCTTATCACCCTGGCAGAGACCCAGAATATAAAACTCATTGTCATCTTTGACTCTCCTTCTCATCTAGGTACTGGTGAGGAGCTGATGAATCCCTTCTGAATTCTTTCTCCATTGTAGGTCTTCCTCGCTTGGTGCTGTTGTTTTATTTCAAGGGTGGTCGTCCTTGATAGGAATGCTACAATAACATATTTTGTATCTCCCCATCTTCCCCTGCCATCGCTCTTTGTTGCTGGTACCAGGATTCCTTCCTTAAAATACACATTTGGTCCTATCCCTTTGCCTTGACACCTGGCTGCATCCACCTCACTGTCTTCCCTCACTCATCTCACAGGCTGTCCACCTGCTCACCCTGTTACAATGCCAGTGTGATGTCCAAGTACACCAGGGCCCTTCCACAATTTTTCTTCAGGCCCTCTCCTAGGGCTCTGTTACTTGTTAGAGAGAGAGACTGTGTGTGTGTGTGTGTGTGTGTGTGTGTGTGTGTGTGTGAAATATGTTTACAGAAGACTGCATATATATATATACAAAAAAATGTATATTTACAATTAAAAAACAATAAAGCAAAAAAACTGAATACCTACCACCAGGTCCACAAATGAAACATTGCTAGTAGCCTAGCATGAACCCTTCAGGGGCTCCTGTCTTATCAAAGTTCCTTTTTCCCCAATGGAGATAATGATGAATCTGACTTCTGTAATAATAATTTCCTTGCTTTTTGAAAAAATATGGTTTACCTCCTATGTATGTATCCCTAAGCAATATAGTTTAATTTTTTCAGTTTTTGAACTTTGCATGTAGAATCATGTTGGAAGATTTTGTATCTGTGTGTGTATGTGTGTGTGTGTGTGTGTGTGTGTGTGTGTGTTTGAATATATGTTGTGCCTCTTTCATTCAATGTTACCATTGCCAGATTCACTCAACATGTAGTTCTCTTTCACTGGTTTTTATTTCTATATAGTATCCCATTATATAAATGTATTAATACAAATTATTCATTGTACTATCAATCTTAGTTTAGATTATTTCTGTCTGAGGGCTGGAAAACAAAGCTGCTATGAACCCATGTATACAACCGTCTTGGTATATGTGTTTGGGGGTACCTACGGGGCTTATACCTAGCAATGGCATTGCTGCGTCAGAAGCTATGAGCATCCTCTCTATCAGCAAGTTGAGCCAAAGTATCCTAAAATGGGTGTAGTAATTTATACTCCCACCAGTGGTACATGAGAGTGCCTCTCCCTCCACACGCTTTCCAACACTTGCCATGCAAGATTTTTTTATTTGCACCAGTTGGGGAGGCAGGTACTTGTATCTTTGTAGTTTAAATTCGCTTTATAAGTGGCTTCCCCTTTTGGATGAAATGATTCTTAGAACAACTATGTTTGTGCTTTTTTCTTTCTGGGTTTTTTTTTTTTTTCAATTTTTGTATCGGTCAGAGGTCAAGGATTCTCATTTCTGGAGAAAGTCTCAGCCTTTTTCCTGACCTGAATTACCTGCTTCTTGGTAGAGAGGATGCAAAGACTCTGGTATCGCAGGCATTTATCAGGCTATTGTCATGTATATATTTTTCTTCAAAGTACTGTATTAAGTCCTTAGGAAGGAATAAAGACTGTGTATATGAATAAAATATCCCTGTAACACAAAGGATTTATATTGACAAATAGTCTCTCATTTTCTTCATCTGTAAAATGGAGCTGATCCTGTCTTCCTCATAGAGTTTGGGGGCCTTCACTTAAATGAGGTAACAAGGTCAATATATTAATTGATACTCTTTTCTGAAAATGAATCGATGAGTTTTATATAGTTCAAATTCTGAAATACCTGGTGGCTAAGGCCACAAATATTCTTTACTCAACAGAGTGATCAGATTGTTTTACATTTTTTAGCTCTATGAAATTTCTCTATGAGGCTTCTAAAACCAAAAAATTCACTCTAGTCCACCCTCGCTTGAGAGCCATAGATTTGTATCTCTGAAACTACATCTGGTGGTGGGGGATGGAATATGTTTTAAGAATATTCCATTTAAAGGTTGTTTTGACAAAGAAATTTTAGAGTACCCGAATTTTCAGCTTCTGTCATAATTGGAAAACATGTATTACATCTTGAGCTTGAATATGTAATATTGAGTTGATAAATGTAATGATGAGTTGATAAATGGGCACCTGAAAGTGGAAGTAAGAAGGTGAGAGAGAGATAAGGAGAAAGGATGGGAGAGGAAGACTGTGGATTAAAGGAACCAGGGCCTGAAGCTAATCCATATGTGCGCCTGTTTAAAATGTCCAGTCCAGAGGACCTAGGGTACGTTTCTCTTGGCCAAAATCTCTCCTTCAACAGGAACAATTTTTGCCTTCGCTGACACCACCACCCGCTGCATTAAAGCCTATGAGTGGTTGAGGTTTCAGACAGGAGTCGTTTTACAAAGGACGGAAGGAAACTACCGTTCACCAAACCACACAAAGGGCCAGGCTGCAAGTCCATTACATTCTGCCTTCATCATCTCATGCAACCCAAAATAGTGACAGACATTTATTTTTACTTCCATTTCAAATAAAAGGAAATTTAAAAAGCATGCCATCACTTCCTATCAGATTATCTTACTCTCCTCCTAAGAAGATAGATCTTCTTACCAGTCCTCCTGCCTTCCCACTCCAGGCATGCATTTCTTTTCTGTATATCCCCTTGGGCAAGGAAATTATCGAGCCAACTTCTCAGTTTGTATCACGAAAGCATTACCATTTATTATTTCCCAGATGTAATGCAGCATCAAATAATGGTTTTCCAAATCACACACATTTTTTTCTGTTCTACTCACACATATGCATATGCACACACAGAGACACACTGATCTACGCCCTTTGGCCGTTTTCTCCCAGTGGGAGTCACTGAGTAGGAGAGAGAGGCAGACTCACAAACAAAACAAGAGAAGGAAAAGTATGAAATTGTCTGGTGACCACCCCCAATTCCAGAGACGAAGTAAGAGACTTCTGAATGCTTCCACGGTGATGGCAGCACGGGGGAAGAAGGAGTTGACACCCACCTTCACCCTGAAGTTGATCCATCTTGAGCACTGGCTCTCAAAGTGCCGTTCCCAGGTCAGCAGCAGCAGCAGCAGCAGCAGCACCTGGAAACTTGCTAGAGATGTCAATTCTTGGACCCTACCGTAGGCACCCTGAATCCAAACACGAGGATGCCCCCCAAATCTGTGATCTCACAACCCCCCAAGTGATTCTAGTGTACACTCAAGTTTCCAAACCACTGGCCTAAAGCCCCATCCAAACATTTAAATTCTGGAAGTACACAAAGGTTTCATTATGAAGTGTTTTCTATTCAGCTCTTCAAAAATGAATCTGTGGACAAGTTCTACATCACATATTCTCATGGCAAAGCTCCTCAACCTTTTTGAAACAAAGACTTCATTTTTATGTAATTTCTATCCCTTGTGTCTTGCACGAGTCCTAAACCTAATGGGTTGAGTGTGAAAACAAGGACGTTGTAAGGATGCATTCATGTGTGTATGGGCACATGTTTGTTCCTGTGTGGGTGGTCAGAGCTTAATATATTTATTGACACTTTCTAGGATGATGACATTTGCCTCTAAGATGCCCAGCAGCCCTAGACATTGCCTGGGTCTGGATACTATAAAAGCTCTCAAATACAATCAGCGGGGAATACCCTTTAGCCAACTACGCTCCACACATGGCCACTGTGGCAGCCAGGTGTGATAAGATGAATGATTCAGAAACCCCATAAGTTTCCATTATAATCATAGAGGGAAGGAGATTCAATATCCAGCTCCAGTTCTTGGTGTTCCTTGTACTCAGGCTTTATATCACTCTAACAGATGAAAAGGCACTCACCTGGCTGGCACACTTAGCCGCTCCTCTGGGGCTTTTTCCTCAGGATGTTTTTAAATAACTTTCAAAACAGAACAGACTACAGGGTAATTAGGAACTTTTTGGGGACCTGTGTATTTTGCTTGGAAGGCTGAATCTGACGTTCTTTGGCCCCCAGACTAAAGTTGTTGGGATGGCCCGGAGTCGTGAAGTGTGTTATTTAAGTAGAGTGGCACAGGACTTTGACTCAGGCTGGCCATCATAAGGAAGCACATTTTTGGCTGAAAAAAATTCCAAAGAGAAAAATAAAATAAAGCACAGAAGCACCTTTTCTCACCTATGTGGCCAAACCATGAATTGAATTGGTATTTTAGAGAAATACCTTTTCTGATCTTATTCTGACTTGTCTGCCTTTGCTGAATTGAAGGAGTTTCAGCAAGCTTGAAAGATGTCACTCTGGAAAAGACCAGCTTTTGCCATGGGAAAGCCACAGAGAGGCAGCCTTTTTTAACTACTGTGAATTGGTCGTTTTCTTCTCTTTCTCTCTCTTTTTACCTTCAGAGGATATCTTCTTTCCACCTTCTTTGCTCCACACCACTCAACCCTATTCAGTTTCTCCCTGTTTCATTTGCACATGATCAGTTTGTTCTTTTTTGCCATTGTTGAGTTCAGCGTTTTCTCTGCAGTGGGTATTGGATAGTATCTGACATTATTTGCTTTCGTAAGAATTTGACAATATTCACTCCCAGGATTCTAGCCTGCTTGAATAATTTACTTTTTGAATACAAGTCAGATGTCATTTTCTTGGTATTTTGTTCAAAGTTGTGCTATTTTTATTTAGTCCAACATGGACTTTGTTATCGTTTTGAATGCCTGTTGAGTAGGCTGATTCAAAGGTCACCTCTTTCCTACCTCACCCAAAGTTTGTTGATTTTTTTTTTGTTTTGATTCTATTGCATTGTAGTTTTCAATGTTAGAAATTAGCTTATTTCTTCTATTAGACTATATTTTTCTTTATGGTGGCCCCTCTATTTTTTAATCCAGCTTTGTATACCCCCTAGCATAGCTCCTACAGGTACAGCAAAAGAAAAATAATTGAACGTACACAAAAAAGAATTGATGTTACACTTTGTTTCCTAAATATAACTGTTTCACTATTTATTGCTATGTGACCAACTATCTCAAAACTTGGAGGCTTAAATAACAATTTAATTTTTCTCACAATTTTGTGGGTCAGAAATTTGGGGAGGACACAGCTGGACACTTCATTTCCGATCTGTGTGGCTTCTCTGTGTCCCCTGGCCTATCTCTCTCTACAAGGCATCTCATCCTCCAGGGCCTGTCTGCATAGCTGGGGCTTTACATCACCTCAAAACGTTCAGACTGCCTACATGGTAGCTCCTATAAGAAGTGTTCTAAGAGGCCAGGTAGAGGCTGAAATGCTCATGGTATTGCCTTGGAAGTCCCAAAGATGTCACTTCAGCCACCTTCCATTGGTCAATCAAGTCAGTAAGGCCAGCGTAGATTCAAGAAGATAAGTCACAAAGCCTTTGTAACCATCTTTAATCTACTCTGACGGCAATACTAGTAATAAGTGCCGTTAACATTTATAAGTGAGGGGCAAAACCTCAGTCTCCTCTACTATTCAGTATAACAAAGTACAAGTTTTAAATATTTTGTCAGTTGTCAAAATGTGTCAGATGGTATTATTCATCTTTTGTTTTGAAAATATACACACCAGGCCCGGTGCAGTGGTTCACTCCTGAAATCTCAGCACTTTGGGAGGCTGAAGTGGGCAGATCACTTGAGGTCAGGGGTTCGAAACCAGCCTGACTAACATGGTGAAATCCCATCTCTACCAAAAATAACAACATTTAGCTGGATGTGGTGGCACGTGCCTGTAGTCCCAGGCTGAGGTGGAAGAAATCGCTTGAACCCAGGAGGTGGAGGTTGCAGGGAGCTAAGATCATACCATTGCCCTCAGCCTGGGTGATAGAGACCCTGTCTCAAAAAAAAAAAAAAAAAAAAAGAAAAGTAAGAAAAAGAAAATATAGACACCATAATAATAAATCAAATTCATATTGATGCTTGCAAAGAGCAAAAGTTGATTATCACTAGTTTAATTTCTCATTTGTCTGTA
The DNA here is from genome assembly GCA_963573385.1 of Cacajao melanocephalus. Classification (NCBI taxonomy): domain Eukaryota; kingdom Metazoa; phylum Chordata; class Mammalia; order Primates; family Pitheciidae; genus Cacajao; species Cacajao melanocephalus. The sequence continues at coordinate 38,865 of CAUYLG010040933.1, forward strand.
AGATAATATTTTTTAAAAGATACATCGGTATACATCCACACATGTGTATGACCACCATTGAGATGACAGGGGTAAAAGTACATATACCATGCCAACAAACTCATTGATGCTAAGTGAATCTAAATATCAAACTGAGTTTTCATTTTCATCCATAACTATAGTTAAAATACACTAATTTACTTCTCACTCCTTTGAAAAGAGGCATATAAAGCATGATCCCTATCTCAAAGGGCATAGACTCTAACTAGAGAAGACAGATAATATTCATGAAACTACTAACCTCAGTTGAAGGCATTATAATAAAGTGCTAAAATGTGTGACCCCTACTTATGATAAGGTTCAAACTAGCAAATGTAGGAAGACTAGTAGAATTTAAATCACTATTTATGCTTTGGGCGGCTGAGGCAGGAGGATCACCTGAGGCCAGGAGCTCAAGACCAGGCTAGACAATATAGCAATACCTTGTCTCTACAAAAAAATGTTTTTAAAAATTAGCAAGGTGTGTTGGTACGTGCCTGCAGTCTTAGCTACTCAGGAGGCTGAGGCAGGAGGATCACTTGAGCCCAGGAGTTTGAGGATGCAGTGAGCTATGATCACATCACTGCAGTCCAGCCTGAGTAACAGAGCAAGACCTTGTTTCTGAAAAGATATATATTAGATTGGTGCAAACATAATTGCAGTTTTTGTTGTTAAAAGTAATGGCAGAAACCACAATTATATTCGCACCAACATAGATGGATGGGTAGATGGATGGTTGGACGGATGGACGGATGGACGGATGGATGGATAGAGTCAGATAGATTAGATTGATAGATAGATAGATAGATAGATAGATAAATAGAATAAAAGTCGCTATGGATGGATGGATAGATAGATAGGTAGGTAGATAGATAGATAGATAGATAGATGATAGAGAGATAAAAATAAAAATTGCTATTTCACAACCACCAGTCATAATTGTTTTAGTCAAAAAAAAAAATAGATGTAAGAGGAGTGAACCAAAGAATAGATATTTGCATATTTGCAATCTCAAAGACTCTATTTACATATCTTGAAGTACTTTGCCACAAGATACTTATTGTTCATAAAAGGAAATAAATAATTTTATAATAGGGAAATGTCACAGATACCACCTTCACCAGGTGATCAAATTTAATATAGAAATTGAGTATCCCTTATTCAAAATGCTTAGGACCAGAACTGTTTCAAATTTCTGATATTTTTCAGATTTTGAAATGCTTACATTATATATTTACCCAGTCAGCATTCCTAATCTGAAAATACAAAATCTAAAAGGCTCCAATGCATGTTTCTTTATTCATGTTGGCTCTGTTTTGGAGCACTTCAGATTTTCAGGTTAGGGATACTCCACCTGTAGTATTGGGATAGATTGGTATGCTGGGCCTCCTGATACAGTGCACTAAGAAGGACACAATATCATTGCCATGATATTCTTGCCATAATATTAAAATCTATGAAGAAACATCAAACAAATTCAAACTGAAGGACATTCTACAAAATAACTGGCCTGTACTTTTGAAAAGTATCAAGGTGATGAAAGACAACACCTCAGAAACTGTTCCATATAAGAGGAGGCTAAAGAGAAACGATGTAGCTCTGGGAACCTGGATTGGATCCTGGACTAGATAGGGACGCTTGAGGGACAACTGGTAAAATTTGAACAAGGCCTGTAGAGTAGATTATGTTATTGCATCAATGTTAATTTCCTGAATGTGATAACTACACAGTGGTTATATAGAAAATTTATTTTTAGAAAGTACATGCCAAAGTATTAACAGGTAAAAGGGTATTGCACTGTCTGCATCTTACTCTCAGATGTTTTTTAAAAACTTATCTCCAGGTATAGATAGCTATTAAATGATAAACAAATGTGGTAAAAAGTTAACCTTTGGGGAGTCTGTTGAATGATGTGGGGGAATTCTTTGCAATATTTTGCTATATTTTTGTACATTCAAAAAAATTGTTTTTAATTTAAATGTGTCCCCATTTAAGTATTTTAAGTCCATATCTGAGCCAGAACACCAAAATTGAGTGGGATTTAGAAAGGCCAATGGCAGAATAAAGCATATTCCATGCTAGAGCAGCAAAACCAAAGGCACAGCCTGGGAGGGAGCCTGGGAGCTTTAGGAGCTGAGCCTGGCTCTTGAGATGGTGTGCGCTGTGGAGAAGCAGATTCATAAGGTTGTGAAAGTGAGTGGAGACAGAGTAAAAGAGGTGAAAAGCCTGCAGCCGAGCTGTTATGTCATGCAGAGGACAGATTTTTGTGTAGAAGTGGTCTACCTTTGGTCTGTGGAAAAGGATCTGTTAAACAAATTTGTAGTATACAAAGATTTTAAAGGTAACACATACTTATAGAATTAATGTAGAACAGTGGTTTTAGAAACATCAGATTGTTCAATCATTGGTAAGCTCTGGCCAGCCTATCTATTCACTAAGCAGGAACCTCCAAGAAACATAGTTCCTTTTACGTAACAATTCAAATCCCTTTTCCACAGTAAACCGAACCAATATAGATTTGCTCTGTGATGCTCTTTGATTTTATAAGGACATTTAAGGATTTTTAGAGATGAAACCACAGACATATTTAGACCACTATAATTTGGAGCCATGGGGAAACCACGCTGAGCAGGAAATCTTCTAAGTCACGGGCTAAGTCTAGCAAAAGTTTTTTATTGTTGTGGAAGACAAAGCTGAATGCAAAGATCCACTGTTCCATTTACTTGAATGCTCTAATTGCATCCTCTGGGCTATTGACTTTAATAACATACTTATTTAAAGTAGAAAAAGACCTGTGTTGTAATTTCTGTAATTCTTAGTAGTGACACCTGCATTTTCTCTTTCATTTCTCTCTCTGATTATCCTTGCCCATTCCTACTATATAAATATTCACTGTTTCTTTAAATCACATTTAGTTAAAAGGGTTTTTTTTTCCCTGTTTTTCTTTTCCCCCTCCGTTGCCTTAAGTTGGTAGCAGGTTAATCCTGAATCTCTAATAAATGCAAATGGATTAAAGAAAATCATCAGTTCAAGATTATTTTAACTTCACTGGTGTAGTTGTTAATATCTTTTTTGTCCCATGGGATATGTAGGATTACATCAATTAAATTGGTCTCTGTAACTGAACACAGTAACCATAAATGTGACTATTGTGCTTTCACCAGCACTCTTTAGGTATTTAATTTGCTTGGCAGTAATAGATTGTCAGAGCAGTAAATGTGAGGCGAGTAATGTAAACGGTATAATGATGGTAATTATCTGAATGGATCGATTGCAGTGTTATTGCAACGTGATATTGCTGGTAGGAGTGAGATATAGACATCCCATATAAATTCTTATTTTCAGCTTTATTTCCGTACACATTTTTTCCAAGACATTTAAAGTGAAAACAGTGTAAAGAGGCATTTGCAGTTCTCTCCTTTATCTCTTCCCATTATCCTTTGTGCTGTTGCCTTACTAAAATCAGCAGACCCTACAAAAGGTAAATTTCTCCAAAGAAATAATGACTTTGTGGAATTGGAATTCTAGCATTTTCCTCCATGATTCATGGTATCCAAATATTTGAACTGGAAGTCGCTTTGTAGATTGGCTAGTTGGATATCTTTGTTTATTAACTAAGGAATTGTAAAGCCAGCTAATGGTGAGTGACTTGCTAAAAGTTACTCAACATGGCATTGCCTAGTAAGACTGCAACAGAATGGAACTGGAACCTGAGCCTGCCCTCCCTTTTGGGCTGGAGGAAGAACTACGGGATTCCATCTCAGCTGCAGAGACTGAAGATCTTCCTTGGGAATGGCCAAATGCAATCCCTGAAGGAAACATCAAAGTCAGTTTAGTTTGGCAAAGAATGAAGAGAAGAAACAGTCTAGGAATAACCAATAACTGTACTTAAAAAGTTCAAACAGATGATCAGCCTGAGCACAGAAGGATTGGGCTGTGTGGGAGATGTCTGTCCATTACTAGACCTGAAAGAATGTGGCAGGATCCCACCCAAGGGACTGGAGTGTTCGCAGGTTTGTTAAACGGGGATTCAGCCCCAAAGGAACAAGTTCAAAGCCAAGGATCAAGACTGTAACCTGAAGAAGAAACAGCATTTGAGGAGTTCTGGAACTTGAACTGTGGCTGTTGAAATGATCTGACCTTGAATAAAATGACAAGTCACCCTCAAACAGACTTTTCCCAGGAGTTTTCCTCAATTTTTTGTGCCGTATCCTGGTTCAATCACTTCTCCTAAATTTTATTGTTGATTAAAGTAACAAACCAGCCTACATTTGAAAGTTTTCATGCATCTGCGAAAGAAAACATTCATATCACCAGGAAACACAATTAAAACCACACATAACCCATGCCTTCTGCATTATCAATGACAGAGAACACTTGAATTTCAAATTACTGTTAAGTAGAAAAATAAATACCGGATAGCCATGTCACTCCTGCTGCCGGCCTGTGTGCCCAGGGAGATGGAAAGCAGAGGGCACCAAGGAAAGCACACCTGGAATGTGAAAGCCCAAGGCCAGCACTGCACACAGATGGACACGTGGCAGGTCCAGTGGGCTGCTGGGCAGAGCTGGAAAGTGAGCAGACCCAGGTGGCTATCTCAGAGAGGCAGCCTGCTGGGGGAGAAGGAGGTAAAGGGGAAAGAGGAGGTGCAGTGTGGAGATGTGGTTGTGAGGGGGAAAACAAAGAGAGGGAGTTTCAAAGCAATTTATTTTGCTACAGAAGCAAAATAATATAAGACCAACCAGCCATTATCCATTAAGGAGGCCAAACCAAGGGTAGGGGCAAAGATGTAAGAAGCCTGTGTGAACATGATACACCTTGGCAAAGTAGAAAGAATGCAACTAATAAAATGGTAGGAAAAAGGAGAGAAAGGAAGAAAGGTGATTGTTGGATATGTAATAGGAGGGAGTCAAAGGACATGGGGTGTGTGTGTGTGTGTATTTTGGTGTGTGCGTGTGTATGTGTGTGTGTATTTTGGTGTGTATGTGTGTATTTTGGGGTGTGTGTGTGTGTCTATTTATTTGAGTCAGGATCTCATTTTGTCACCCAGGTTGGAGTACAGTGGTAAAATCACAGCTCACTGCAGCCTTGACCTCCTGGGCTCAAGCAACCCTCCCGACTCAGCCTCCTGAGAAGCTGGGACTATATGCGTATACCACCACACCTGGCTAATTTTTTATTTTATTTTATTTTTTGTAGAGACGGAGATCTCACCATGTTACTCAGGGTGGTCTCGAACTCCTGGGCTCAAGGGATCCTCCCACCTTGTCCTCCCTAAGTGCTGAGATTATAGGTGTGAGCTATCACACCCACCCAAAGGACATTATTTTCATAGTAACAAAGGAAGACAAAAAAGGGGTAATGACACTATTAAAGAATCTTCAAGAGGTAAACAGGAACGGGGCAGGAGAGGGAGAAATACTGCACTCAATATATACCCTTTAATATAGTTTTAACTTTTGGAATCCTGTTAATGTTTTATGTATTCTAAAAAACAGAGGAAATTAAATTTGAATACTATCAGCAACAAATGAACTGAACTGAATTTCAAATGAATAATATAACCACACAAAAAGGGAGGTAGGGGAACAACCCACTTAGCAACTTTGGGACACAGTATTTTCACTGTACACTTTTCTTCTAAAGAAACACACAAATCTGAACTTTTCCTGGCACTGGTTTAGGTAGGTACCAGTTTTGTATACATGGTAAGATTGAACAAAGGAGTTAAAATATTGCTGAGAGCCTGAGTTCTAACTGTACAAAAAGGAAGATGCTAATAAGAAAAGGAGAAGGCAAGAAAGAATTTTGTGGGGCTTGTGGTGAGGTGGAGCAGTGAGCCTGTACATGTGGGAATGAGGAGAAATCCTTCCACTGAAAGGGACTGGAAGCTGTGACTCCTTAGTAGCAACTGATACAGGTTAACACCCAAATCTTAGTTTCCAAATATCATTCACCAACTAAAAGGAAATAGAATTCCTTGGAGAAATGCCTGATTTCAGGGATGAAGCAAGGAAAAAGCAAGATGGCCCTGGAACATCTCCTTTTGCAGAAAAAGAAAGTATTTAAGAAATGATGGGTACATGTCAAAAGGATACAGACACCAGCTTAAAGGGCCTCATCTGCCCAAAGCTGTAGTAATTTGAACATCAAAATTAATAATAGTAGTAATGACTTATAACCCTTTGAGTAATATCAGAATCGATGCTTGCACATTAATAGGAAAAGCATTTACTTATGGAAGAGAATATCAACTCATAAACATAGATAGAAAAATGGAGTTAGAAGTCACCATTTGCAACCAAGGTAATCAATGATTTGGTTGAAAATCATTGGTGGTTGCTAAAATAGGTAGGTGAAAGTTTGATGAGCAACAGGATATTTTCATAGCCTCAAAGTTTCTCCCCCAAAATTACTTATTAATCACAAAAGGAAAGCCAGTAACTTCACAGTGGGGAGATTTGGCAGACACTATGTTAACCAAGTGATGAAAGTTAGCATGTCCAGCAGCGGGTCCCATGGATGTCATGCAGATGCTGTATGCACTGAGAAGGGCCCAGCATCTCCTGTGCGCTGTTTCCACCAACTATTGTATGAGGGAGCTCCAGAGAAGCCCAAACTAAGGGATATTCAACAACATAACTGGCCTCTGCTCAGAAAGGGGGGAAAAAGGAAAGAAAGGCAATGAAGAAGAGAAAATAAGAGAAAAAAGAAGGAAGGAAGAAAATAGAAAACAAACAAATAAACAAACAAAAAACTTCTAGGCTGGGCGCAGTGGCTCACACCTATAATCCCAGCACTTTGGGAGGCCAGGTTGGGCAGATCGCCTGAGGTCTGGAGTTTGAGACCAGCCTGGCCAACATGGTGAAACTCCATCTCTACTAAGAATACAAAACTGAGTCAGGCATGGTGGCAGTCACCTGTAATCCTAGCTACTCGGGAGACTGAGGCAGGAGACTCGCTTGAACCCGGGAGGCAGAGGTCACAGTGAGCCGAGATCATGCCACTGCACTCCAGCTGGGCAACAAGAGTGAGACTCCATCTCAAAACTCTGGAACTATTCCAAATTAAAGGGTATGTGATGAACGGCAATGACAATCGAATGCAGAGCATGATCACAGATAGGATTGTATACTGTAAAAAAATGCTATCAAGGACATTATTGGGACAACTGGCGAAATTGGAAGAACTGTAGATCAGATTATGGTACCGTATTAATTTATATTTCCTATGATATTTTCTGAAATTAACAACTATACTGTGATTGTACAAGACAATGCCTTTATTATTAGGAAACACACATGGAAGTATTTAGGGATAAAGGGCATCATGTCTGTAGCTTACTTTCCACGTAGAGAAAAGAAAGGGAAAAGAATTGATATAGCAGATGTGGCAAAATGTTAACAATCTGTGAATCTTAGGAAAGGGTTTGTGGGAGTTCTTTATACTATTTTTGCTTTTTGTTTTTTGATACATAATATTTTACATATTTATGGGACACGTGATATTTTGTTTCAAGTATAGAATATACAATGATCATGTCAGGGTATTTGAGACATCCATCAGCTTGAGTATCATTTCTTTTCTCTCTCTCTCTTTTTTTTTTTTCCTGAGACGGAGTCTCATTCACTTTATCTTCCAGCCTGGAATGCAGTGGCATAATCTATGCTCACTGCATCCTCCGCCTCCCGGCTTCAAGTGATTGTCTCACCTCAGCCTCCCAAGTAGCTGGGATTGCAGGTGTGCACCATCATGCCCAGCTAATTTTTGTATTATTAGTAGAGATGGAATTTCACCATGTTGGCCAGGCTGGTCTCAAACTCCTGACCTCTAGTGATCCACTTGCCTCTGCCCCCAAAAGTCTAGGATGACAGAAGTGAGCCACCATGCCCAGCCTATCATTTCTTTGTGTTAGTAACAGTTCATGTTCTCTCTTCTAGCTACTTAGAAATATTTAATACATTGTTATTAACTACAGTCACCCTACTCTGCTGTTCAAAATATAGAACTTATACCTTTTTCTTAACTATATATTTTATCTAACTATATATCTTATCTATAACCATTGACTAAGCTCTTTTCATCCCCTCTCCCACTTACCCCCATCCCAGCTTCTAGTATCTATCATTTTACTCTCTACCTTTATGACATCCATATTTTTAGCTCCCACTTATGAGTGAGAACATGCAATATTTGTCTTTGTGTGTATGCATTATTTCACTTAACATGACTTCCACTCCATCCATGTTGCTGAAAATGACATTATTTCATTCTTTTTTATGGCCAAATAGTATTTCATTGTATATGCAAACCATAATGCATTCATCCATTGATGCAAATTTGAAATTATTTCCAAATAAAAAGTTTAGAAAAACAAGTGGAACAAAATGATGAAGTTAAAACGTTAAATTTTGTGCCACCTAAAAATCATACTGTAATTTTCAAAATGCTGATTTGGATTACCATAAGCCTACTTCTAAATGTCAAGGAGGGTTTGAGAGAAGGGGCAGGTAGAGTTAAGATTGCTTGTGGGCTCAGAGTGGGTGGTCATTGTCACAGCCCTGGGAAGGGTTCACTGGCATAGTTGAAGATTCAGACAGGAACCCACAGTGGCTGCAGTGGAACCAGGTCACCCAACATGGAGGGCAGTTCTGATACCATCATTTCGTGCTCCTTCTAAAACCTAATAAGCTTACTTTGATTACTTTTCTTTCCCCTTACTATTCCACCTCGTAACGTAGTAACCATATTCAACCTTCACATACCCACATGGCTCTAAGGAGTGAGAAAGCAGTAATTTTACAAAAGTATGGGGAAGGGGATACTTAAGTATAGTTCAAGTCTTACATTTCTCATTATCTTATGTTCACAAGTCATTGACTAACAATGAAAATAACGTATTTAGTTTGCATTTGGAATTATGCTTCCATGACTCTATGTGAGACTCTTTTCTGTGGCCTAAACAAATATTAGGCTGTGAGTCTGTGACAGGTCTTAATGAAGTGGATTAAGGCATTTCTCACATTTACATTTTCATAGAATGAAGTAAGCATTCCAATCTTTTTACGGAACACTCTCACATCAAGCCACGATTTGATTTTCTACCTGTTTGGAATATCAAGTTTTGCATTTCTTTAAGTTGTCATGTATTTTAGTGAGCAAGCTGGTAAGACAGAAGTCATCCCTGAGATATTTATAATAGTACTTAGAGTGAACTTGTCAAAGGTACTTCTAAAAGATTGTCTTGGATCCTGAGGAGCTATATTTAGTAACTGTATCGAATAAGTTGTCACCTAACACAACATTTCATTGATTTATTTGTGTTATTTTTGTATCTTACTGCAGGCAGAGAATTCAGCATTGGCTTTGGAGAATGAAAATCAAAGGGAACAATATGAGCGATGTCTTGATGAGGTAAGAGGGAAAGAGAGGCTTCTAATCCCTGGCTGGACTAGTTACTATTCCCTTAATCTGATCGCAATATGTGTGCCTGTTACCAGTCTCCAGAGAAGCCCAAACTAAAGGATATTCAACAACATAACTGGCTTAATGAAGTAGATTAAAGCATTTCTCACATTTACATCAGCATTTTCTCCTCTAAAGAAATGTAGTGAACATGTAGCCATTGAAAAGGGTGTGTGTGTGCATGTGTGTGTGTGTGTGTGTGTGTGTGTGTGTCTGCCTCCTTCCCTCCCTAATTCCTTATGCAGGCATCTGTATATTTCTTTTGGTTATTGTTTCATACTCTTGAGCCACAGTACGCTATTTGACAAATTTTTTCTGTTCAATAAGTAGGATCCCTTCCAATGAATGAGAAAAACTACATCGGGGCCTGCTGCATCTCCAATTGGATACCAATTCTGAAAAAGCAAATCCTTAATAGAGTGGGTGGGGATGATGTTCACAGTTGGCAGCCAGAGGGAAAAAATCAGTAGATTCAGAACAAGACAAGAAGAGAAAGAGAAGTGAGGAAGAAAATTGGAGCAGAATGAAAGAAGACAGGGCTATATGCATGAGTAAACTGGATAAATATTACGTGATGATAATGAAGAGATGATGGCAAAGATGGTGGGCATTTGAGAGCTTCTGAGAGGCAAGGGGAAAACTGACATGCACTCAGAGCCCTTGTCCTCCTCTACTGTCGCCTCACACCATCAGGGCCCACACTTACCACCAATGTACCCTGTCTCTTCCTGCTAGGATTGGCCCTTCGCTCCCTGACAAGTTCTCACCTAGCACCTGTTAGTGACTGGAGTTGCTATTTAAATGAGATCACTACTTCAGTCATCTGTCCAGCACCTTCAAACTTTACTGTGTTCTAGGTGATTCAGTTTGAGATTTGTTACAATGTACCCGATGCAGATTTTAGAAAGAAAAGAAAAACTGCATTTATCAGTGGGAATTGCCATTATATCTTCAGTCTTTCTCTCCCTACTATCCATGAGGGAAACCTCTTCTAACAAATTCCTCTTGATATTTCTTACCCTGTCTATCCCACTCTCCTTCCATGTACTGTCCCAGAAGTCAGTGGGGTGATCTATAAGGAACACATGCTCAACTCCCAGCAGTGATGCTATGTATATAACTCTTGTTCCCTTCAAACTGGAAGTGGTCTCTCTCCTCTGAGGTCCAGTAGTCCTCTGCGTCTGCCACACCAGTGGTTTTAAATATATGATCCCAGCCGGGGGCAGTGGCTCACGCCTTTAATCCCAGAACTTTGGGAGGCTGAGGCGGGCAGATCATGAGGTCAGGAATTCAAGACCAGCCTAACTAACACAGTGAAACCCCGTCTCTACTAAAAATACAAAAAATTAGCCAGACATGGTGGCATGTGCCTGTAATTCCAGCTACTCGGGAGACTGAGGCAGGAGAATCACTTGAGCCCAAGAGGCAGAGGTTACAGTGAGCTGAGATCGTGCCACAGCACTCCAGCTCTGGCGACAGTGTGAGACTTGGTCTCAAAAAAAAAAAAAGTGATCCCTGGACCAGCAGCGTCACCCTCTCCTGGGGCCTTGTTAGGAATGCAGATTCTCAGGCCCCTCCCCAAACCTACAGAATCAGAGACTCTGGGGTGGAGCTCAGCGATCTGTGTGTCAAGCTCTCTCAATGATGCTGGTACACTTGACAGCTTGAGACACTGTCATCATCACACCACTTTGTATTGGTTACTTATATGCGGTTGAAGAACTCTCAAAATGTCCACAGAAAATTATTTGTTTAATATTAGATACATCACTTGTTTAATATTCCCAACCACATACAAGCAAAATGGTGTTTACAAGTCTCTGCCCTATCAGGACCTTAAAAGACCAGAATAATCTTGACAATGTCCAAAGTTAAAAGAAACACTGAAGTTAGTCTAGTGAGGCCAGTTCAGCAGCCCTCCCCTCTCCCCAGGCTCTTGGTCCAGTCAAAGTTTAGGGCAAGAAAGACCAAATGGATCTAAGGATATTTAAAGGAACACACAGTGCCTTTGGGTCATATGTACTGATCAGCAAAGTTTCACTTTACGCTCCTGCACAGAAATTTCTGCTGAGACTTTATCTGTATTTAGAAGTCAGATTTATGTGACTCACGCCACAGAAACTTTGTCCCAATTCTCCCACAGGTCAACCCTTCCCATCAATCAAAAAATTCACATTTCTATATGGAAACTCATAGTTTGTTTTCTGTGTGTTTCCCATGCCTGCATGCTGTAGGTTTCATCAGAATTTGTGGGACAAAATGTCGGTTATTATCTATAAAATCATTTTGTATGAAGTTTCCACTGAAGACAGACTTTTTAGAGGGAGTGTTCCTGTGTTCTTAGTTGCAAAAATTAACTGTTGCCAAAGAGGTGATTTGCAGAAAAGAACTGCCTCTAAGCAATACATGTTTTGTATTCATAAATACTGACCCCTGATTACACAAGCAGGTTGTTTTATAACTAATTGCATGAGGGTAGATAATCTATTTCCACACATTGTAAGAAAACACTCTCAATGGGGTAGTTGAATGTAGTAATAATGCCAACTGGAAATTCTTTTCAAGGCTTTTTATACTAATTAAACAAACTAATAAGGTAAGGCCTCATGTACATTTTTTCCTTGCTAGTGGGTTTCATCAAATGTACACACGTGGATAAAATCTAAATTTAAAATGGTCTTCAGATAGGCACAGTGGCTTATACCTGTAACCACTTTGGGAGGTTGAGGCAGGAGGATTACTAGAGCTCAGAAGTTTAAGACCAGCCTGGGCAACATAGGGAGACTCTGTTTCTACAAAATAAAAAAAAATCAAATTGAAAAACCTAGGCGAGTGTGGTGGCATGTGCGCGTGGAGGCAGCTACTTAGGAGGCTAAGGTAGGAGGATCGCTTGGGCCCAGGAGGTCAAGGCTGAAGTGAGACATGATCCTGCCACTGCATTCCAGCCTGGGTGACAGAGTGAAACCCCATCTCAAATAAATAAATAAAATGTTCCTCAATCCTTTTTGCACTGATTGTTATTTTCTTGGAAGTGAGGAACATACTGAGGATTTGGGGAAAAAACTTGAGAATCTGTGTTCCAATAAAATAGCACATTTATTCAGAAGGTAACAGACTCACATCCCTAGACACACACACACACACACACACACACACACACACACACACACACACACACCCTGGCTTACTAGGCATGCACATACACAAGTGCAGACACCCACAAATGTATATATAACCAGGTGTGCATGCATGTACTTCGTCATCACTGCTACTGCTCCCAATCTCATCTTCCTGCCTTGCAATACAAAGGGAAAACCAAGGATTAATCTTATTTTTCCTTGGGAGTTTGGAGGTTTGCAAGTTTGAATTAAGTTTCTTAGTCTAGCTATTTGACAGGCACTTACTGGCAAGCAATGACTTGGTATTTATTCACGGTATTGCCTTGGCCACAGTTTCTTTCATACCTACTATTCCCATGTAAAGAAGTAAAATGACACATTTAAAATAAGTAAAATAACAGCTAAAACCACTGCATTGCACTTTGATGGATTCAGTTGTATCCTACAAACCTTTACTGGTGTCAGCCTCACCCGGGCTCTGAGAGCTCACGGCACTCCCAGCCTGGCAGGAGAAGTGCAAGGGATGGACAGTCACAGAGTAGGGAAGTGAGAGAAAGTCACGGAGCAAATGAGCTGCACTGAAGCCTTTGGAAACAGAATGCAGTCACCAGAGGGCAGAAGGAGCAGCGGGTAGGTGAACAGAGGAGGAGGCAGAGATGGAAAGGGTATTTTCAGCAGTAGGAGATGCAGCAGGTCAGGTTTCAGATCCAGGACAGCAGATGCTTCTCATCCTTACCTGCTTGGTGGGCTTACCTGGAGACCTTTAAAAATACTGCTGGCTGTGTCACACCTCAGAGATTCCCATCTGACTCTGCTCTAGGGTGGTGCCTGGGCTTTCTGTTTTTTTAAAGCATCACAGGAGATTATAATATTCATTGGGGTTAAGAACCACCACAATTAGATTATCTGAATGCTGTGCTTTAGAGAGCATTTTCAGAAATTTTCAGTAGGAGGATGAAAGCTCCCTTCAAGTTTAGATATGGTGATAGAAGAGCACAGACCCATGTGGAAGTTTTGAATTACTTCTAATTCCACAACAATGTCTGAGATAATATAAAGCTACAAGCAATAAAATAAAATAAAATATATCCCAGTGTTTCTCAAAGTGTGTTCCTGGGAGCCCTTTGTATCAGAAAGATGTGTGGTGGTTGCTAAAATTGCGTATCCTTAGACCTCATTCAGACCTCCTCAATCAGTATGCGGGGACAGGAAATTGGCGATATTCACAAACATTCCAGGAGGAACTTCTGCACACAGAGTTGGAGAAACTGCCTCTTCCTCTTCAATCAGAGCTGGGCCCTTACACTCAGTGATGATGGAGTTGAGTTGTTTTCCAACCTCTACACTTCAGAGCGCAAGGACATTGAAAACTAGACCTTTGGATGTAGTTCAGAAATAGATTAAAAAAAAAAAAAAGAATTTTAAGTAAGAGTAGAAGTAGGTTGTTGAGACTGTTTCTCACCTGTCTCTCTGATCCATGTGCTACATGCCTGGACTGTAGAATGATTCCCAGGACATTCTCAGGCATATCCCACAGCTGGGCCCTACATCATCTTTAAAATCAAGGTCTGGATAGACGGAAATGGAAGACAATCTCGCTTGTCGCTTTCATATGTTCAAAGGTTTCATATCTTGTTTGCCCCAGATTCTAACGGCCTGGAGGCAGTCTCTGCATTCATTTCCTCATTATTTCTGCAGGACCCAGCAGATTTCTGGCCCACAGTAGGAGCCTAATGCTTATTTGTTGAATGACTAAATGAATGAATGGAGAGTATCCGCTGGAAATGAATTTCCAAATTAGTGTTTCCCCAAATCCCACATACATATTTAGACTAATTTCTTCAGTTATCTCTTCAGAGATGAGCACTCACTTATTATGCACTAACCCAAATGATAATCCAAAGATTGATCAGCTGAAAAACAATAGTAGACCCACTTCAAAGTCTCTGATTTGAATTAGAAGGGAACTTTATGGGCTTTGGATTAGGAAGACTAGGGTTCACTGTTCGCCCTTTTTCAGTGTTCTATGGGGCTGTGTATTTACTTCTTTGAGTATCTTACTTTCTTGTTTGTATCTTACAAGATTGTTTTGCAAAGTAAATGAATAATACAGATGCTTGTTGACTTACATTTATACATGTATATTATGTGGACACACACACACAACACATGTACATACCCTTCATGCCTTTACAAATAAAATCCCTTATTCTTAAAACATTTTTTCTTAACTGCTTACCTGAACATGCATTATATCTTCCAAAGTTCGACTGGCCTGATTCACATTTAGGGTGACTGCTTTATATCAGGTCCTGTCCTAGGTGGTTTCACTGATTATGTCTGTCATCTCATGCCTTTTTCACAGCTTTAAAGGTAGGCTGCTTCCCTATTTTGTGGCTGAGAAAAGTCAAGTTGCTCTCCCATCCCCTGCGCATGTCAGTGTATAGTTATCATAAGCACTGTTTCAACCCAAGTCCATATTCTTCATGCTTTCTCTTAGCTAACTCACTACAATCAACCAAGCTCAGAAGCCTCTCCAAACCACATTTTCAAAAACACCTGCTTTTTCTGATGAGATTTTTCAGTTACCTTGCTGACGCAACAGTGGCTTTGCATTGGGGAAATAGCTCATGAAGGTCTGAAAGCAAGCCCACTAGCCAGGGAAGGACTGTCAAAGCATAGAGCCATTTGAGATCCTCACTCCCCATACACGTATACCTGAAGCTTCTCTACCCTCCACCCCAGCCCTTGGCTATCCGAGAATTGGCTCCCTTTCTGAATAAACTCCTTAGTGTGGCTTCTTATTCAGCTTCAGGGACTGTTTTGCAATAAAATAACAGACAACGCCACAGTCCCAGCTTCTCCTCCCTCTGCTTGCCCACTTCCAGGAGGGTACATGGAAGAATCACAACCCCTGGAAGTTGTTCAGGGACAAAGAGCAAAGTTTTGTATGAGTTGAAGATCAGCTATGTGTTAGAGGAGCTAGGTTGTCTGAGAAGATTCTTACTGAGAAGGAAACACACCAGATGTACTCAGGCACTCTCCTTGGCATTCCTGTCTCACCTGCTGCCCTGCTCCATCTCCTAGGAGCAAAGGGAAGTGGCCTCCAGGGAAAGCCTAAGGGAGGCTATACTACAAACTAGTGGCTTAAGGATTGCCAGCTTTACTCTTCCAGTGTGGCTCAAGTCCCTTGCAGCCTAGCCCAGCTGCTGCCCTTTCCCTGGAGAGGAAAGCTGACAGAAGACATTGGAAGTGATTTGTTCTCACTAGCTGGCCCTATGGATGTGTGATTATTTGCAACCCAAATGCTTAGGGCATAATGCTAGGTTGAGGGCAAGGGTGCATTCCAGGTATTATCTTCTGAGTCTAGTAGAGGTTGCAGGCACAAGCTCCAAGCAGCTATCCTATTTATGCATCAGAGAAGTTAGCTATTAAAAGCAGTAACAAAACCTAGGACACTGTCATTTTAGCCAGTATGGAGGAAAGCATCTGTATAATCTGCCTGCTCTTTTTCAAAGAACCAGTGAGTCCTTCTGGGTAATATAACCTCATGTCAGTAGGTAAAGAAATAAGGCGTTCATGTATCTTTGTTCAGTTTTCAAGTGGAGCAAACAATTTTCCAAAGTACATGCCAGAAGGAACTGTGTTAGATATAGAGTCTCTAGGCCTATAGGGCAACTGCTTAGATTGCGAGATATAACATATTTCCTCCTGTGGGCTGTTAGAGTTAGGATATTAGTCCGTGTCTCCTGTTAAATCACAGATAGAGCTATTTTATGTGATCACTGTTACCAGGATGGTTTCAGTGAGGGACCAGTTGGGAGAAAGAAAAGAAAATATTGATATTGGGCAGTTTTATGAGAATGTAAATCAAATCCAAAGTTTGAGATCCAAAAGAAGTAAGTTATTTATGGCATAAATTAACTTTGGTAACTTGTTCCTGATTCAACCTGCTTCAATAGTTCAAGTCTTCTGTTTTGTTTTGTCTTATTTGCCAACAAAAAAAAGATGATACGTAGTTTTATTTCTCAGTTACTTATGAATTGGAATGAATGCTATAAAAATGACTTTCACTATTATACTATTGGTCAATTTGTGTGGGTTGAATAACATTTATCACTGTTGTGATCACGTACAAATAAAGTGATAAAGGGACAGTACTGCATCAGTTAATGAAAGTATGGTTTATTTTGGTCTACAGTAGTTCTTGGGTACACTTCTATAACTTGAGCTTCTCTCAAAAAAAATACCTAAGAACACGTTTTCTTTAAAACCATAGTTTCATTGAAGAGCCTTTCTTGTTTATTCAGCGTCTCAATGTAACTTTAAAAAGACTTCTGATGGGAAAAAAAAAATCCTTCTTGTGCATATAATTTAACTAATCAATTACAGATCATCTGATTTTAGTCATTTACTGCTTGTGGTGTGAATGTCTTCTAACCAAAAGTTGATAACAGCCTGTGTTTTAATTTTCTATGAGACTTACTGGTAGCCAGCTTTCGTGAAGGATGTACTGTTTGTCAATATTGAGTCAAAAAACAATTAAGCTCCGTGGAAACATTCTTACTATAATCTGTTCCACTATACTAGAGAGAGGAAGAGGCACAAATAGTTGAGCATCACCAAAAATAATGAGTTACCAAGAGAAAAATAACACAAAAGTGTCCCTCAGTCTCCAGTTGAATGTGAGAATTACCATGATGATTAGGTGTTTGCCACACTGGGTTATAATCATGTTTTTGCCAACTCACTGCCAGGTGTGAATCTTTGAAGTCAAGGATCATGGCCCAATCATCTAGCTTTGCAAGTAGATACTCAGAAAATGTATATTGGATTAGTGAGGGAAGAAATGAATGAAACAGAGTGTCTTATATCTAGGATGTTTAATTATTCTGACTTAGTCTTTCATGCTATCAATTTCAGTCATCATATTAAATGTTTACAGTTTATGTGTTGGCCAAAAAATACCACCCACTTCACCTGTCCACCTTAATATTATCAACAGTCGCCATATGGCATAGCTTCAAGATAATAGTGAAGTTTAGTAGGTAATTCTATGCAAAGTATTTTGAAATCTGCTGCTGAAGAAGAAATCCTGGCACAAAGGCATACAGTAATAATGAATGGTTACCTGGAGAAAACACCAGATACTTGAAATACCAGGAACACATGTTACTGGTTTTACATGTGGTCCTTAGCTGGAATTGTGTTATATGCCCACTCTTAAACCAATCACTAGAATTGCCAAGATTGGTTTAGATTAATCAAGTTTCACAGCCTTGGGCTGAGGAGGGATGTAGGTTCTTCTGCGGTCCCAAGCTGCCTGATACTTGAAGAAAATGAGGTCCCTGAAAATATTACCAAGAATTATATTTGATTGTTTACTGGAAGAACCTCAAAATAACAGTGACTACCTTATTTCTCGCACATAGAAGTTTGGCAGACAATACAGCTCCATAACATCATCAGGACCAAGCTTGTCCTGTTTCTCTGTCCAAATAATATGTGACTTTTGTTGTCAGGGTAGCTGCTGAAGTTCTAGCCATTACTGTACTTCCATTCCTAGTCAGGAAGAGGATGAAGGGTGAGCCCCCTTCTTCTCTGAGACTTCCTGTAAGCCCAAGAAAATAGTCTGCTTATGTCTGTTGGCCAGAATTTTGTCACATGGGGACACTTAGTTACAAGAGTGGCTGGAAAATGCAGTTGAATGTGCCCAGCCCCAATACATCAGGTTTGTTAGGAAGAAGGAAAAAAAAAATGGATGCTGGAGTAAACAACTACCAGATTCTATTACAGGTAGCAACCACAAGGGGGTGGCATAAGAGAAAACATCGATGATGAAAGCAGGACATACAGGAAACAATTAGTTGTCCCTATTGACCATTCAACCTATCTCTCTTGCAAGTAATGTTAATCAGTGAAATAGACAGCAAAGGAATAGGAAGGAGAGGCAAAGGACATTGTAAATCAGCGAAATGTAGAAACTGTGTACAGATAATTAGGACTGTGTTTTGCACTATATCATTTTTTAGCCTTCTTGGAGTATATGAAGGGGTATCATTTTTCCAAATATGGAAATGTGAAAGTCAAGGTATGAATGATCTCTTAAGTGTAACCATCTTAATTAGCAACAAGGTCACCTTTGGAGAAAGCAAAATATTACCTAGAAGGATAGGCTTATTATGAAAAGAATCAAATCTCTGGATGTAGAGGAAAGAGGTAAATGAGGAGCTAATTAGCTACAATAAACTGTGAGAAACTTATTGGTAAATTAGAGTTGGTGCATATAAAGTCTCATTATTATAAATGACAACTTTTTCTTTATTTTTTAAAGGTAGCCAACCAAGTTGTTCAAGCTCTGCTTACTCAAAAGGTAGGTCACTTTCCGGCTTTGTTCTTTTCAAGGCACTTATGCAACTATATTGTAACTCACGTCGTTAGGCTAGAAAATTGTGATTGATAGATGCAATACTTTTGTATTTATTCACTTAGTGAAAATTGTATGTGTTTTAGATAGCATATGAGGTAACATCGGTGGCCAATGGAATTGTATAAAAAGTTCAAACCTTCAGTAAAGTAATAGAAAGCCTTTTGAAGATGAAAGATTTTTCATGTACACAGATGAGTAGCAAACCCATGGTTTTTATTTAGTAAATACAAACTTCCCATAAGTTGTGAATTCTCTCAATTTCTATAAAATGAATATCTTCTTTTAGACAGCATTAACAGAAATCTAAAATTCAGCAAGAGATCTTCGAAGTTAAGGAAGTTATTTAATTTCCCTAGTAGTTCCTCTTTTGTAATATAGGAATAACAATTCCCACCTCCTGGAACTGCTGTGGTGATCCTACTAAAGGAAGCATGTAGAAACAGTTACTACATAGTATGTGGTACATATAAAATAATGGTAACTACTGTGCCTGAAATTTCCATACCTGTGCATTTGCTGCCTTGTCATTCTGCCTTCAGATGACGTAATATCACATCTAAGCTCTATCTAAGCACGGACAGTAAATGCAGGTCAATTTTGCCCAACTTTGGCTGTTTCAGTGAATTATATGGAATGTTTTCCATCTCTTGCCATGATGTTTCTGAGAAGCTAAATTTTAGTTCCCTCAGATTTTGTTTACTTTGATTTATGTCTGTGAAATAGATACTTCTTCTCCAAAAGAAACTTTTAGATCCTGCACCACATTCAGGCTGATGTGACAAATGGCAGCAAAATAATTTATGCCATTTTGATTTTTTTAATTGAAAATAATTTTATTAGCAGTTGACTGCTTCTCATGGAAATGCTTAAATGAATATTCTTTATGATTTATACAATATAGGCATTTTGGTAATATTTTTGCTAGACTTTCTTCCCTGCTACTTCTGTCAAAATGTTACAGTTCCATCTACAAATAATTTTAACTGGTTTCAGTTTTACACTAACATGCATAAATGAAGAGATTTGAGTATATTTATGTAGAGCTAGAATTAGGTTCCATTGTGAGCACCAGAGATCCATAATGGAGTGGCTTAAATAAGCTAAAATGTTAGTTATTTCTCACATATGAACCAACAGGTAGGCAGCATAGGACTGGAGTGGTAGCTCTGCTCCATAAAGTCCATGGGGTCCCTAGCTTCCATCTCTGTATTTCATGGAATGTGGCCCCGTTTTCAAGGTCACTTCATGGTTCAAGAAGACTATGCTAGCTCCAGTCATCACATCCACACATTCCAGCCATCAGGAAGGGGGAAAAAAGCTCAGGAATATGAAGAGAATAAAGGACATACAGAAGATGTCTTTTAAAGAACACAGCCAAAAGCTATCATACATTACAAATACCTCTCCTTGAACAGACCATAGTCACACAGCCACATCTAACAAATCCAGCAAAGAAGTCTTTGTTCTGGGTGTGTGCCTGGCGGAAATTACTGTGGAAGAAGGTGAGAAATAGATATTGGAGGACAAACTGTAATTGCTGCCACAGCATTTTTCTTTTTCTAAGGCTTTAATTTCTCAGTTGTTTTTCTCCTGTTGGAAACTCTACGCTGACTTAGTTACAAACCTAAGGAATGAAGAGAGTGCTGTTGCAGCTCTGTGTACAACTGTTGAAAGAATCCTCATGCCTACTTTTGTTAATGGTGCCTCAGGAAAGAGACAAGGAAGCCGTCTGGTACAATAAAAAGGAAAATGGGACCCTTTAGGTCAGCCACAAAGAAATAGCTACACAAATCCAAGTAATAACTAGTAAACAGATAAATCTACCTTGGTACAGTTAAGCAGTGAGACTCAGAAAGATGTGCTACTGTGAGATAGCATACCTCAGGGACACTATGAGACAGAAAGAGATGCTGGGAGCTTTTGGAGATTCCAAAAGAATCATGTTCTGCAGAAATGTGTGCCTCCAGCTTTTATGGGGACTGTAAAACGGCTGTAAAAAGACTAAAATTTCTTTTTAATTAAGAGCACGTTCTAGAATATACAATGTCCTCCAAATGCAGATGAGAAAACTAATTTCAAAAAGGAATGTATCTAGCAGAGACAAAACAGAAAAAGTCTTGAGTGATTTATCCAAGTCACCAGAAGATCCTTGAGGTGAAATTATAGGCATTACTGTGCAGTTTTAGAGTATGTCATTAGTTATGACACAAAGGCAAATCTGCTCTGGCTACAGCTCTTCACTGGACAACCAGAAATGCATTTTTCATGGCATATCATGAATTGGCCCAGACAAGCATCCTTAAGTAACAGAGTCTACTGATATGATAGAAAAAAAATTATTTCCATGAACTTAGCAGTTTCTGTTCAGTATGCCTAGTCAAGTAATTCAGTTTATCTCAAAAACCTGTGGATTCCCTTAAGCGAACAGACTGTACCCCTTTAGAACAATAATACAAAAGTGACCATATTAAACACCAACTTTCTTCCTTTGATGCCTCCAAATCATGGGTCCAAGTCTAAAAGCAAAATCAGTAATTCAAGTTAAACTAATATTTTTATCTGAAATACATTTTATCTTTATTATGTATGAAGTTCTGGAAGTGTCCTTTAAAAGACAGCTCCTGAATGCCCTTTATCGTCTTCATATACCTCAGCTTTTTTTTTTTTTTTACACTTGCAGAAAAAGTAACTCACCTAGGTTCTTCAGTGTTTGGGGTTTTTGTTTTTTGTTTTATTTTGTTTTGCCATTAAGCAAAATATGGAAGAAAGGCATATTCTCTGCAATTATTTTCATTCATATCAACAACCTCAGGTTTATCTGCATGTTCTTTGGAGGAACCACATATTTCTATGGTGTGTTTTCTTCACTATCATGGAATAAAGCTGGGTATGGTGGAATCCAGCCACTCAGACAGAAGCAGAAAACAATTTTATAGCTTGTAGCTGAGAAAACTCCCAATTCCTACCTATTTCCCTTGTAGAGGGGCAATTGAATCGTCTGTGTCCACTTCTCTAGCCATGGTCTGTATGGTATCAGGTGCTTGTTTATAGTTAGCAGGCATTTACAGGCCATCACACCCCACGTGCAGCACTTTAAACGCACTAAGTCGTTTTGTTCTCAAGGCAGCCCTCTGAGATAGGACTAAAACAATACTTTGCTCGTCATTTCAATTGCCAGCCAGTGGCAGGGCGCCTGCTTTGACTATGGCTGTTGGAATGTCAATCCCAGACTCTGACTCACTCCCTCTTTCTTACGCCACGATCCCATTCAATCACTTGTTTTTCTCACAGTAGTTCAATAGGACAGAGAGAGATGCCATGAAAATCAACAGATGGATTGAAATCCAGCATTAACTATGATCACGGGGAATAAAATAAAAGGGCAGGGTAGCCACAGGAATTCTTAAAACTTCTGGAAGTATTGCTGATCTTCTCTAGCAGGAAGAACATTTAGAGTTTGACATGTGTGGAGTAAAACTGACTCCACACATATATTTGGGGTCAAGCTTTCTCAAAATCAATGTTATTTTTAACTCCCAAATGCCCCAATTTCAAGGAGCCTTAGTGAGCATTTAATCTGGAGATTGTCAACTAGCTTTGGTAATGGGCTCAATTGACTTTGGTTACACGAACTGTTTAGCCATCACCCTTAATAAAAGTGGTTTAATCTGAAGGCCTTTAGGGTGGAGACTTGCAGTATTCATTTTGCCACAGGACTCACTACTTCCTGTGCAGTATCCCGGTTCAGTCACATTTTTACGTCACCTGTCTTGCCTTTTAGTTATTTGATGTGGAAGTCCTGGGTCAGTCTGAGATGTGACCAGCCTTTTCCAAAAGTGGCTTTTCTTTTTACAAAAGTCTCAGCATTTGGGGCACAGGTAGAGATGTATCTGTGAAAGCCACCAGGAAGGGGTTTGACAAAAGAGGCTGGTAGTTTTGGTGGCCATTAAGCTTCAGGGAGGGAACAAGGTGGCACTTGAAAAGTCATCCCATGAAGCTAGTGAGAGATACAGTCTTTTGAACAAAAGCTCAGTTTTGTGCAGTGCCTTGGTTTACAGATGAGGAAACAGACCTAATCAGAAGCAATCACTTCTTCAACATCCTGTGGACAATGAGGACTAGAACCCCAGCCCTCTAAGCCCCAATTTCATGTATTCCCATGACAGACACTGCCTCTGAAATAGGTATACCACTATCACTTCATTTTTGCATGATAAAATCAGATTTAAATAGTATTCAATGACACTCCAGTGATCATGTTAGCATATGTCCTGCGTCTAAGAAATCAGCATTTTAAAAAATGTACTTCAGCCTAGAGCTGATAAGGATTTTACTCTTCAGTGTGTAAAGTAACTGTACTCCTATAGGTAGTATATAGCAGTAGGTCCAGAATTATCTTCAGCCCAAGCACAGGGGGAATTGATCAGGATTACAGTGTGTTGATCCCCTGGGAAATTATGGTTTGGGATCATTAAGATGCACAGGAGCCCATTAGACAAGTGTATCACATTGCTCAGCTGTAATCCCTCAAGTCTCCATTTCCAATTGATAGTAACATGAATAGAGTAAGGAAAGCAGGTCTGGGTATTTTCTTGAACCCAAACACCACTGTACCTTTTTTTTTACATGATATGAAATGTAGTCGAATCTTTGGCATTATTTCTCCATGATAAATATTTATGTTATGCCCCCTTTTTCTTATCTGAAGACACAACCTTATATTTTTAGTGAAGTTCTTTTCTAGAGACCTGATATATGCCGTGGAAGTCATAGGAAAAAAAAAAAAAAAGAAGGGTTGTGAGAGAGGGCACATGCTACAGCCTCTCCCTTGAGCCATGATCCCAGACTATGGCACCTACCCACAGGAGTGTTGTTTTGTTTGTAAAGCCTTCCTTAGGGAGGCTGTTCTAGGTCTTGCCTCTGAACTGGCAGGGTCAGAGTAGCTGCTCTTGCATCCAGCCTAAATGTATCATGCAGTCATGCGTTCCTTTATGTCAGTGTGTTCCTGTTGTAAGCACAGAGGAAGCTAAGACAGCCAACTGCCCCCTTCGCCCAGGGACCACAACAGTGATCAGAGAAACAGTTGTTTCTCTCTATATATTCATTCTGGTTGTGTTTATGCATGTGTATGTAGACACACGAGTGTTTTTCTTTACAGTTTCTTGGGAAGGTAACTGTCTGGCATAAGTTACTGGTAATCCACAGCTTGTCTGAAGAAAGTAGGAATATTGAAAACAATGCAAGTGATTCTTTTCTATCTAGATTTTCAGACCAGCTCATTTCTGTTTGTTGATGGCCATGAGATCAGTGTCACATCCCTAAAGCCTCTGTCTCCCCCGCTGCTGTGTGCTGAGCTGGATGTGCCAATAGTGATGAACAGAGAGTTCTCAGGGTTGATAAATTGTGTTCCCACTGATGAACTTTTACCATACCTTAAGTAATAGTAATGGCCTTTTAAATTTCAGTACTTGTATGTACTCTCTGTAAAGTATTTGATTTTTTTCATTCTTTCTTTTTATTTTATTTTTCTCCATCTGAAGAACTCTTTCAAGGTGTTCTCAGTGTTGCTGCTAAAAATCGTGGTTGCTGTTGCTTTCAGGTCCCCCACTTTTTTTTTTTTTTTTTGCATATCCACTGTATGCTTCCATTTTCATATCCCTACATTCCAAATGAGGATGATTGTGTTTTCCCACCCAATAGGTACTATTAATATTTATCTGCCTCACAGTCAAGTTTTATTAATTATTTAATTAGCAGTACTAAAAACAATTAGTGTTTGGGAGCAGAGAATGTTATATACATGCTAAGAACAAAAATCAACGTGAGACACAGACAGAGGTTGAATTCTAAAGAAAGAAAGCAAGTTTCATCTTTTTTTTTTTGAGACAGGGATTTTTTGAGATTCTGTCATACAGGGTGGAGTACAGTGGTGCCATGTAGGCTCATTGCAATCTCTGCCACCCGGGTTCAAGCGATTCTTATGCATCAGCTTCCCAAGTAGCTGGGACTACAGGCGTGCACCACCACACCTGACTAATTTTTGTATTTTTAGTAAAGATGGGGTTTTGCCATGTTGGCCAGGCTGAAGTTTCACCTTTTAATTTGAACAGTGAGTGGGTCACCACAATGGCCTCTGCCAAATGACACGTGTGCTCACGAGTATGAAATGCACACTCCCGATCCTGCCCTACTGGGTCTTGCACTCTTGCATGTCATTCTGAACATGACAGTTCTTTGCTCTCCATTTGTAGGCACTGATCAGTTGAAAACCCCCTAAACATAGGCTTTACCCATTCAACTAAAAAATGCAAGGAGAGTTGAAACTGCAGTGGACCATACATTCGCCTGTTCCTTTGCCCCTTTAAATAGAATTAATACTACTGGATAAGATGATGCATGCTCATCAAGCCTCAGAGAAGGCTTTACTAGTGAGATCTAGCTTCACCATTAGGTTGATACAAGGTTCTGAACAGGCCCAGGTACCTCTGTGACTGCTATTTAGATCCTAGGCACCAGAACTGTGGCCTGGGCTCCCCCTTGCTAACAGAGCCGTCAGCCCAATAGCTGCCCCATGTCAGAATACATGAATCTTTGAAACAGAAGTGTCGAGAAACTTAAACGCTCTTTATCATACCAATCACTAGAGAATAGAATTTGCCATCATCATCCCATTTAGCAAAATAATTGCAAGCACTTATTAAGCTCCTACTATACGTGGCATTGTGCTAGGTGATGGAATAAAAACAATGTAAGAGCAATATGCTTGTGTGGTTATTTCAGTATCATCTTGTGCTTGCCTTGTTAAAAAAAAAGCATGTCCTGTAATTGACAAGTCTAGAGCCCAAACGAGAAAATGAATACAGAGTAATATATGCTTAACATCACAGAGGAGGCATTAAGGGCTGATGGGAGTTCGGAAAATGGAGCCGGTTTTGAGGGATGCCAGGTAAAATGTCAGAGAGGTGATAAAGTTTGAACTGGACTTCAATCAAAGAGCCAAATGTGGGCTGAAAGAAGAAAGTGGATAAGAAGGAAAAGTGGTAGTGGAAGGAAAAGAGAAGAAGGTAGAAGGAATGCAAAGAGCTTGAAAGAATAACACGCCAGACCTTTGTTCTCTGCTTGGTGAGAACAGAAGACTTTTTTTTTTTTTAACATCAGGAAGTAGTGAAAGATAGTTTGAAATGTAGAAAAGGGTCAGCTTTTGGAGAACCTTGAATTTGGGCTTTATTCTACCGGGTCTGTCTTGAATCCCATCAAAGAGGGCATAGATATTTAAGTACCATAAGTACTTTTATAGCAGTCAGTTTGGAAGGCAGTTCTTATACTTCAGCTTCCTCCGTGAGCTGGGGAAAAGGTCTCTGTGGTGTTTGAACTATTCAAAAAAAGCTGCTCCAAACAGATGCCAGAATGAGTTTAGTGTGCTTCTTCCCCAGCACCGAGACCGGAAAGCCCCAGAGGATATGGAAATCCACGAGTTCAGAGGATGGCCATGTTGCAAGCAGCCTTTTAAAAACCATCTCTTCCGAGTTGTTTCTCTCCCACTAAATGCACCACTGACTCTATTAGCCCCAGCGCCGAGAATTTCAACTTGTTTTCACAAATGACAACGAAAAATGCCATCAGAAACGATAGTTTCTTTAGCTCCTCAGATCTCTATTCACTGCAGAAATATTGCTGTTGGCCTTGTGGTTTGTGCTCTGTGATTGCTTTTATAAAGACAGTGGAAAGGCAAAATATATAGGTGGAAACTTAAATTGACTTTATATCGCTAAGATTTACTGTCTTCAAAAATAGCATGCTACATTAATGCATTTCTGATTTCAAGGTGCTTTTTTAAAAAAAAATTGGTCTTCCTTGCACATAATAATGCTATCAGACAATGATCTGCGGAAGAAAACGTTATATGTGATTTATTTCTGGAGGCTTTGAAGAATGAAAATACTGTTTTTTACTAATGCATCTGAGATCTGTAAAATATGGTTATAATATGCAAAGACATCCTTTAGTTATAGACTTTTTTCTCCTTCAATGTGTTTGTTGTAGGATCTAAGGGAGGAATGTGTGAAGCTGAAAACAAGAGTGTTTGATTTAGAACAGCAGAATCGAACACTAAGCATCCTATTCCAACAGCGAGTCAGACCCACTTCTGATCTGCTCCTCCAGGTATGTGTTTATCTGGAGAACAATCTTTGCTACTGAAATGCTATTGACAGGAAGTTACTTAGGTTTGGGAGTTGGCAACATCTTCATGAGCAAGGCATATAGCATCAGAATCCCAATTCTTTCCTCTCTCAAGAGATGTCATTAAATTTGAATGTGTCTTAAGTTCTTGACTTTAAAGCTACATGCAGATAAGGAAATGCACTAACAAAGAATAAACAGGTAAAAGGGACAATCAGAAGGTGTTCTGTAGTAAACTAAATGGAACCATGGAGAAGAGTTAGGAAATAATTGATTGCTTTGGGGACCAGCATTAGTAATCTTGCATACTGTGATAAGCAAGGAAGGATTTTATTTAATGCCAAAGCATATTTCTTTATTTTAAACTCTTTATAATAAAAAATACATGTGGGATTTGTTTTTCTTTCAAACCTCTCTCTAGGCAGAGTTCCTTCTTAGAATGCCTCCTGTTTCTATCTCAGTATTTTTACAGGTTGTCTTTTTCTAAGTGCTCTCACTGAACTATTTTTTTTTTACTTGCCTTCATAACATGGAAAGCTGTGGAAAGGCAAGCCATTTGAATCGATTTGAAGCTGTTCCTGACAAAACACTAGAGAATATGTCCCACTGCAGGGAAACACATGAATGGGTAGAGGGGTCTAGAGGGCTGACCTTTGCTGTTTCCTATCTTTGTGATCCTATTAATGTGTATATTTGCTCAAACAAGCTCCCATGAGCTTTGCCCCAAGCCCTTCTGAGGCTAATCTGTCAAGGCTGTGCTGAGGTTTCACAGGGGCAGTGTGCAATGTACAAAGGGCAGCCCACCACTGCGTGGTCTGATTGGCTAAGAGGAAGGTCCTTCTCCAGCCTCTGGTCATCTGGACTATACTGTCCAGCACTGTAACCACTAGCCATGTAGGGCTATTTAAATTTTAATTTAAAAAATTTAAATTAAAATTAAGTTCCTATGTCCAACTAGCCACATTTCAAGTCATCAAAAGCCACATGTGGCCAGGGACTACCTTAGTTGGACAGCACACATGGAGAACATTTTCATCATTGTGGAAAGCTCTGTGGGACAGTATTTTTCCAAATGATCCAGACTGTGTTGCTAATTTACCCTCTGAATTTTGGCATAAAAATCTTAGGACTCCTCAGAGAAATAATGGGAAATTGTAATTCACTTCAGAGAAAGAAAGATGTTTGGTAAGCTGAACATCAAAATGTAATTTGCCCCCCAAATTAAAATAAAACAGCTCTCTGAATTATAAAATAGATCTCATCTCCTAAATTAATTTCCTCTCTGCCATTTATGTTTGAACATAATTCATAATTTATGACTCAAAAATTGTGTGGGGTGGAAGGGAAGTCATCTATCTCTATTCTGTTTTCTGTTCGTGACCACCATAAATATTTGTCATAGGGGATCTTGCATTTATGAAAAGTTGTTTCTTTTGCAATCTTATAATCAAGATTCAATATTAGAATTACCTTTAAAAGCTGTTGCATGTTCATGATTTTTTTCTGTTTTGCCTGTTGTAACTTGAGCCTTTTTTGAAGTAGGGTTTAAGGCTCTACAGACCATATTTATGAATTATGATCACTTATTTGCATGGTAAACACATGTGCTATGGATATATAAGCTTTTCATTGGCTGTCACAAATTTCTTAAATTCATACCCAAAGATCAGGGGATGATGTATATGCTAACAATAGAAATCAGTGTTTATTCATTAGGTGTTTTCAGCCAACATACTTCATATTTCTCCCTAAATAGTACTCCCTTCCAGAAGCCATTCTAATTTTAAAAATATTTTAAAAGATGAGCTGTTAATAGTTATGTGAAAAATAATGATAGAAAGTGTGATACCTGCCCCCTTAACATCTTGGAGCTCATAATCACAGACAGAGGACATCACTGGCTTTTCAGATGGTGTGTTATTTCACTCATAACTTTTCATTTTCTGATAGTACTTTTGGGTTTAAGTGAGAAACAAAATATATACGTGGTGCTAAAATACAAACATTCTAAACTTGCTTTACACCTGTGGATGCTTACTCATGTGTTGAGTGAAATAATGAACAAATAATAATTCATTGTTCTGGAAAGTTATTTCACATAAACCTACGAGAAGTCTATGCTCTCACTTCTTTTTTTGAAGTTTTCCTGGCTTACATGAATGTTGAGGTCCTTTGCAGTCATATGTTCCAGCCCAGTATGTCTGAGGAGTTGGTGGATGCAGGCAGCAAATCCACCAGTGTGCCCCTGGTCTCGAATACTGTAGACCCTATAGGGGCTGCCCATGGCCTACAGATTCATTACGGCAGATTTCTAAGTAATTTTTTGCACTTCTTAGAATGCTCCATGAGTTATCATCTGCTGAATACAGCCTAATGATTCTCTCATTCCAAAGCTACCACCTGAACAGAAATACAGAAAGAAGAGTTATGAACACACTGATTTGGGTAGACAGATTGTAAATCGTGGAAAGGAAAATAACTTATAAGAAACAGCCAATTCTTTGTTCCTTAAAAATATAGAATAAGAGGTGATATGGATATCATTTAGTCAATTCTTCTGTGGGAGAAAGAGAAAGGGAGCGCTCTGGGGATGAGTTGACAGATTCTAGGAAACCTACAGAGGGAGCTAGGTCCGTGATGGAAATCAAGAAGGCCTAAGCTGAAAATTAAAATCTTAAGATTGGCGATAAACTTCTCTACTGATTTCAGTTTCTGGAATGATTTCTCTGGGGCTGTGGGTGGTAATAAATCAGATTAAGAAGACTCCCTCACCATAGTAAAATCAACATTGGAACTAAATTCTAAGGAATTAAGATGGCAGGATAGCAAACAAAATCCAAAAGTAATGGTTCTTACAGGGACCGGAATCTCTAACTAAGCTCATTTGAACCTACTTGTACAGATTCATTGATGCTCACCATTTCCTCTTGTAAATCACAGGGAACAATATCCTCAACCTAATGACTGTTGGCAGCTAGTAAAGCTCTCTACCAGGTGCACATATTTCTCTTACCAGTTAGCTGAACTCTTGCCAAGAATGAGTTATTTTTGTAACTCAGTAGGTCTGCTATAGTAGTTTTTGTGATGAAATTAAATATAGGTGTCTGGCTGGTTCATGCCTGTAATCCCAGCACTTTGGGAGGCCAAGGCTGGTGGATCACCTGAGGTCAGGAGTTCGAGACCAGTCTGACAAACATGGAGAAATCCTATCTCTACTAAAAATATGAAATTAACCGTGTGTGGTGGTACATGCCTATAATCCCAGCTACTCAGGAGGCTGAGGCAAGAGAAATGCTTGAACCCGGGAGGCGGAGGTTGCAGTGAGCCAAGATCATGCCATTGCACTCCAGCCTGGGCAATAAGAGCAAAACTCCATCTCAGAAAATAAACAAATAAAGATAGGTGTCTAACTATAAAAAAAAAAGTTGTGGGAGATCAGAAATTGTCTTAAATGTAGAACAATTCAGCATGCAAACTGTTCCTCAAATGGTTTTAAGTTCATGTGCCATTGTTAAGGAAAACAAAAATTAGGAATCATAGACAATGTATACAGTGTGTGTTGACGCCAAATTTAAAGAAAAGATAATAGAAGATTCCAACAACAAAAAGATCTCTGAGCAAAGAAGTAGCCTTGGCCCTATTGAAAATGTCATTTACCAAATACATCGTAGTGCTTACCATGTGTCAGACATTGTTCTACAATCTTTAGAGAACTCACCAATTTAATCTCTATCTCAGTCCCGTCGGGTAGGACCTCTCATTGCACCCATTTTACCAATGGGGATACTTTGGCATAGACAGGCTAAGTCTCATAGCTGGTATTTGACAGACCAAGGATTTAAACCTGAAAATCTGGTGAAATTAAGTCCCCCTCTTTTGCCTCCAGTTGGTGCTCCCTCTACGTGGAACATGAATGGGTATGAGGACAATTTTTCAATTTGCTACTCTAGGTGATATTTGAATTAACTGGCCCACCTGGGATTGAGTCAGATCAGAGGGCTTCTGCCGTACAATCCCAATAAGAAGCCTACCATCTTTACACATTTCTGAAATGTGGCATCTAAGATCTTCCCCTCCCTATGTGTTCTATCTTTGTCTTGCTTTGGACACCTGCGTAATCATTATCCTAATAAGACATTATTCTCATATTTTTAGCCTAAGACAATGTTTTCTTTCCTTTTTCATCTGATATTTCAAAAAGTCCTACTACTCATATCCTTAGGCCAAATTAGGAAGAAAAGAATTTTATAGAGTAGATTACTCACATCAGCAGTGGAGGGTCTGACAGCTTAGAACCAAGGTGCAAAAATTTGCTGTTACTCTTAGAATGCAGACTTTTCGTTTTTGCTAGTGTTTTATACTATTATTTCCAACAGATGAGAGGATTTTTACATTCTACTTGTTCCTTTTTTTTTCTCCTCTTAGTCTTTATTTTCAGTGTAAATCTATCCATGAGTCTGACTGGCAAGCCACTACACACTTTCCTCTCCACCTGTCCACAAGTCGAGCGTCCCACTCTGAGATCCAGCCAAGGGCCGCCCCAGCAAGGGGCTATCCAGGGCCTTAGCCGTCCTCACTGAACTTTCCCCATACTGGAGTTCACGTAGTATCAGTGGTCTATGCCACAGCTAAGTGTCTTGTGTGAAATTGTAGAATCCTAGCCTCCATGAGTGGGGGTCATCCAGTGCAACCCACAACCCACGTAATTAGAGATTTCTTGGTAACCTTTAATTTAGTAGCAATCTCTTTGAGGACAAGAACTATGCTGAATGTTGCTTTTCATCCATTTGCATATACTATCCTTGTTTATATTACATATTCAGTGCATACTTGTTGATGATTTGCAGTTAGTTGCATACATTGTTTCCTAAAACTCAGCTTGTTGGGGAGGAGATTCCAACCCCAACAAGATTCTAATCTTCATGGTGAGAAGACCATGCCGTCTTCTGTCCCCTTATGTTTATTTTTGTATCAAAGCCCTAGGTGCCCGATTCATATTTTTCCAATTTTTTATTTCTGAGAAGCAGAGATTTGTAAACATTGACACTCTTTGCCACCTTAGAATTTATTGTTGTGTTATGAACACAGCCACACAGAACTGCCTGGAACTGATCAATCACATAAACAACCAGTACGGAAGTATCTTCTCTAGGATATTTGGTCATTTGGAGAAATTGGAAAATGTTAGCCATATTATACACTTTTAAATGTATCTATTTTGCTTTTTCAAAACATCTGCCTTTGGGGTGCTTTCACATATCTGTGGCTGAAGTGAGACAAAAAGATGAAAAGAAAAAGGACTAGTTAAGTCAGCAGCCTGCGGTGAGAGCAACAAGGTAGGGGTACGTGAGTAAAGAAGATTAAGAATGTTAAGAATGAAACTGTGGTTCTTGAGTTTTGGTGATGGAAGCTTTTCATTCTGATCAATCGTGACCTCTCTTGAGACACAAACTAAGAAGGAGTTGGGAGAGGAGGCAAGAACATCCACACAAGTTTGGAGCATCTACCTGGCTTTCCACGCTGCTGGGATGTAAGTTCACCTTATAAGTTTCTGGAATGGATTAACTCTGTCCCTCAGCTATTTGTGTGGACCAGCCATGGAGGCGCCTCCAGCCCTGCCCTACAAACCTGATATCTAATTTAGAAAGGCCCACAGGGCGACAGGAGGAGCAGCCAGTGATGCTTCAGGGATGCTGAGTAACACCAGGGCTCAGATGGCAGAGTATCCACTGGCGGTGAGCCTATCATCCTGCATCATTACAGAACACTAGTGGTTTTATTATAGGCACTGGTCAGACATCAAAACATATGGAGAATGTACAGCAGGGATTCTGTCTCATGCACTAAGCACTGGGAAGGTTATTAACCCATCAGACGTGTAGAAAGTGGCCCCTTTGAGAGGTAAGGTACGCTTTGAAAAATCACACAGTTCCTGCAGGGCAGGGCTTTCAATGATGAGATGTAACACGTGAGGTTGGTTTGGGATCAAGTAAGAGCTATACAAAAGATGAGAAAGAATCATCAGGGTAATGGCAAGATGCGATTTTTCCCTCTTCATAATATGCCCAAGACCTTCTATAGACTTGCTTCACACTTCAACAGCCTCATTTTTCTTTTTTTCCTGACACAAATTCTTTACTTTAGCCAAGCAGAAATACTTTCACTCCACAGAGCATGACATAGGTTTTCCTTCATCTGTTCCACTTTGTTCAAAATGCATTTTTCTGTTCAAAATGCTACTCTACCTCTGCCCACCCCACCCCTGCCACTCCTCCTCATTCAATTACCAAATTGGGAGCAGTCAAAGTAATGTCAGTGCTGAGAAGTCTGTGGCAAAATGCATTTGATCAAGAGCCTGTGGTCTACCATTAAGCCTGAAAGTGAAATGATATGCTAAAAGACATGTGGGAAGCTAGAACAGCCAGACAGAGACAGGCATGGGGCTAGTGGAAGCCTAGCTCTGCTTGCAGAGGGCTCTGGGGAAGGCCCAGCAGGGGAAGCCATGCCTCCATGTGACTCTAGGTGGACAAGAGAAAGTATAAATGCCATCCAGAAAGAACACACTGTGCAAAGACATGAGAAATTCTTTTCCTCACAATCTGGTTTCTAAATTCATATACTTTGGAGGTACTCCTGGAGTAAGATCACAGTTCCCCGCCCCACTCAATCTTCTACTCACACCTTGCTCACTAAGTCCCAGCGGTGTTGAAATGCTACTTTGTAAGTATGCAACAATTCTTTTTGCATACCTTTGCTCTTCAGTCCAAAAGCAACTGAAGGGTGTATTTTCTTTTCATAAGACCCAGGGCTTACCAGTCCATGCATCATGACTAAATGCTGTGTTCCCATCAGCATTATCATGGAATGTATTTGTAGTCTGTTATAAGGAAATCAAGGTATGATTCTTAATCTTTTCTCGCTTGATTTGGCCTTTATTTTCTTAGGGACAAAAACTTTGTCTTGACTGACTTTTGAATCCTCCGAATACACAACTTGAACAAACGTGAGCCTCAGTAAATGCTGAGTGGACTAAGGATTACGTGAAACCAGGCAAATGGAAATGCTTGTAGCAGAGGTACAGGGAGATGGTTTCACAAATGAAGTAGCTCCAAGGGAGGGAAGAGGAGAAGGGAGTGAGAGCAGTTCTTAGGGTGTCGTGCATTTAAGGTGAAGAAGGAAGGCTTTGGAATATTATGTTTAGGTGGGTCAGGACAATTAGTGGAAATTATCTCTCCTTTTAAATGAGTTTCAGATGTTTTGTTGTTGTTTGTTTTATCTCTTCTTGTTGCTGGTGAGACTGTAAACATGGGTTCTCTCTTGGAATTGTTGGTTCCTTAAGCTGTAGAGATTGTATTACACGAATGTGCCTTTGGTCAGAGGGACCAATGTTTCCATATTGTTTCATGGGTTTTTATCTCCCCGTCCCACTCCCTCTTAAATTTTAAGTAACTTAATGGAAGGCATCTTTCTATTCTTCATATCCTCCTAAAATTAGATAGCTGTATTAATTGTATTAACATGTACTAATTGCTTCCAAGAGCACATGACTGGCTTCCCATAATATGTGTCAGTATGTATTATTATGTGGTTGACTCTGTATAAGCCATCCTCTCACCAAAACAATGGAAACTCTCATGCTCTGAGTTCAGATGTCTTAAGGGGCTAAGGAGGGTGAAGGAAGCAGGAAAGGAAACTGTGTGCTCTGCAGCCAGCCCCAGCCAGTTTGGCCCCATGGAAATAATAGGTAGGTGTTATCACAGCTTTGAAAATTTTAAGAAGTTAGAAATACAGACTTTTGCATGTAGTCTCTCGATTTTTAAATATTGGCTAACACCTAGTTCAACTATTTCATGACACTGAGGAAACACATTAAGGCAACTGTGGATCAGGATTGGCCTGCAACCTGCTTTTCCTTCTCTGCCCTGGAAATGGTGGCTTTTTAATTTAAAATGTGGTGCATGTGCTCAGAACACCTGGGCACTATGCTGTACAATCATATACATGAGGCAGCCAGAATATATTGCTTTATTCATTATTTCAACAAAAGTTCATTGAGCACTATGTCCTTGGCAGTGTACTAGCTCCTGAGGACACAGAGATGGTTTAGACACAGACTTAAAAAGGTCATCATTTAATAAGGAGACAGATAATATGAACAAACAGTTGTTCAGTAGAGTAGTAAACACAACAGAAACATTTACCATTCGAGGTCCTCAGAGGAAAAAGTGATGAACACTATTCTGGGTGTCAGGAAAGCCTTCTAAGGGGCAGTCACAGCTAACCTGGACTTTGAAGGATAAATAGGAGTTTGTTAGGGTAACAGAGTTTCCGAAAAGCAACAAACTGTTGTGCAGTAGAGTAGTAAACACAACAGAAACATTTACCATCCGAGGTTCTCAGAGGAAAAAGTGATGAACCCTATTCTGGGTGTCATGAAAGTCTTCTAGGGTGTGGTCACAGCTAACCTGGACTTTGAAGGATAAATAGGAGTTTGCTAGGGTAACAGAGTTTCCAAAAACCAATTTGCAGACTAAATTCAAGACTAATACTGGAATTTATATTTACATTGATCCCAAGTCCTGGATTTAATTATAGCTGTAAGATTATAAAATTGTCTTACCCTGATTGGGTCTTGTTTGGCCTTCCCAACCTCTTGCAACAATATCAGATTAACTCATCCAGCTCTGTAGGAAAACAAGAACTTCCAGGAGCGTCATGCTGGTGAATTTTCTGTCGCTATGACCTTCAACAACACTTCTTTCTGGCTTTTTAACTGGAGAAAAATCTAGTTTAACTGAATTAAGAAGTCTAATGGAAAAGCGAAGAGCCCTCTATGGCTAAAGTTTGTTTCAAGGATTTCAACATTAGATAGAGGTTCAAACCCTGAACATAAATCAGCATTATATTGGAATAGACTAAGTGAATGAAGTGTAAATTCAGGAAATGCACCTTGTAGCATGGAACATTCAGGCTATATATTTTTTTTTCATATTTCAAACACGTAAGAAAACCTGATTATCCTGAATTTAGTAAATTTCATGCAGTAAATGTTTATCATAGAAATCTTAAAAACTTGCCTAGTAAAAACTGTTATTAAGCACTACATTTTCATTCTGAATTTTGGATGAATAGAAGGATTTGGAAATGCAAGGGACAGAAAGCACTGAGAAAAGAATGGTGATGTTTACCTGGGGATTTGATTATGCAGATTAGAGCATTAATTTCTTGGCACTGGAAATTGTGGACTGTCCATTGCCATCAGCAGATGTCACACCAGGGAAATCTTATTCGACACAAAAAGATTAAGTAATCCAAACTCTGACATGAAAGACCAGTGTTTCCAGAAGTGAAAAGCAATTCTGGCTTTGTTCTGTCACCTCTCTTACCACGAGGGTGCCCTTGTTTAAGAGCTGCCCTGACACACTGGGAGCAGCTTTCTTGAACTGGCCAGTGATTTGCAACCTGTCACAGCTCTTCAGGAGACTCGGGAACAAGTCTTTAACCTGTCAGGCTGCAGGGAGGAAGGATATCTTTGAAGTCCTGAATCTTGGCTGGATGGGTCAAGGAAGGGAGGGGAAGAGAGGGGAGGGTAGATACCAAGGAGGCAAATAGAAGAATCCAGAATCTCTTAGCAAAGCCAGAACAGGCTGAGCCTCCTTGGGAAGAGAACTGCAGGAAGGCCAGTGAAGCCCAATGCTGCCTGCGATGGCCAGACCCTAGAGGCAAGTGGGGTTAACCTTTAATTGTACCTGGCCTGCTGCACCCACTCAGAAATACATTGGGACTGGTCTCACAGCAGCCCCCAAAGTAATTACGGGGATGAAGACAAAGATTCTCAGGGCAAGTACTCTCATATCTTAATGCCACTGGTTTATAGCTTACACCTGGCTGCACTAGAAGAGTTGGGCCAGCTTCAAAGGCAAAAAGACACGCCCCACTTTCATCTACTACTTCATATACAAGCACACACAGGCCCAGGTCAAGTTTTCAAAAAGCCTAATAGAAATCTCCAGACAGGTGAGATGTTAGTGCACCTTTGTAAAAGGGGGAGACCCAGGAAATGTTGCCAAGTCTGCTGTTCATAAAGCCATCTTCAAGCAGTTGCTTTCTAGCAGACTTTTCTGCCTTTAAAGCAGTTTGTATGTCTTAGCTGGATCAGTTTCTGTCCATCACTGTCAGCCTAATGTCTCAAAATCAAGACCTGTAAAAAAATTTCTTGACTTTTCTGAAAAATCGGAAAGGCCATTCACCCACAAGGAGGCTCACTGGAATGAGGGATATTGCCCTGTATGTCATAGACCCTGATAGGAATCTGATGCCACTGTGACTCACTGGTGACCTGAGAAAGGCCACACAAACATGTCGCCACCGCTTTCAGTCATACTCTGTGGTTGATAAACCTCTGCCCTTTCCTACCTCACAAGTGGGAAGGCAGAAGGATCAGCAGAGTCCCTGTAAAATAACATAATTAAAAGGAGCATGAGAATCTTTGCAACAGTGTCTCATTAGGAGAAGTAGTCCATGCAGTTCTATCAGGTTAGTGTTGTACTAAGGTAGCGAAGTGTTTCTCTGAAACTGGGTTAGCTGAAGGCCAGTGTGGTCAATCTGACGTTTCCCAAATAGATACCTGGTAGTTACATTGATAAAGCTTTGAGTGTCTTCCGTACTTTTTTAGCCAGCAGAAGGCGTCTCACTGCATCCTTACAATAGGCCCCGGGTATTAGTGCTGTTTCACAAATAGAGAGATGAGCCCCTAGAGGCTGCGGCTTCTTCTTAGCCAGGGTTCTTCTCTGGTCCAAAGCTTCCTGCCTTAAATTACCCACTGCCCACTTAGACCCTCATTTCCAAAAGTCACTTCAAGTCTTTTCCCAGGCTTGCACGAGGAAAGGATATTGCAGCGGCGTTAAACAAATTCACCAATTAAAAGACATTTAGTGGCCTGTTTGGACTTGGCAATGTGCTATACTTCAGAAAAATCAAGTTAAATACATTTGGGTGGTGTCCTAATAATCTGAGTTATAGACAACACTGTTATGGGCATAAGATATTTCCCTGAATAAGGACATGGATCTAATAACCTAGTAACATGACCATATCACTTGCTCTAGAAACATGTTTGTGCCAAGGAATAATAGAATCATATATTATTATATCTCAACTTTCAGATCATAGAACCTACCGCCATCCCTGGTTATTGGACACTCAGATTGATACTTGCCTTTTGCAAGGTCACACAGTCTGTTTAGAGGAGAGTAGTGGCTCGATTCCAGGAGTCTTGATTCTCAGCATTGTACCCTTTCTACTATGCCATGGGGGTAATAAATTTGAAATTTACCCTAATTAAAGAATAGAAAGACCTTGGCATGAGAAATATGCCTTCAGTCTAATGAGCAGCTTTGGGAAACGGTTCAGATGGAGTGGACTGACTAAATCATTGAACTCCAAGGAGGCATGTTGGGTGGACCAGAGAGGTAGGAGAGATGTTAAAGGCTACTAAGATCCAAGCAGGCTGAGATTCACGTCCCCTCTCTACCACATGTTGCCTGGGTGACCTCGGGCCATTCTTAAAATGTCTAGGACCTTAATATTAGAAGCTAACAAATACAGAAGTTCTTTCCTTTCTCTTCTTGTGAGATTTGTGGCCTGCGTCTGTGTGGCAGGGAAACGGGGAGGTGCAACAAGTGATCTATTTGCTCGGCACTGATTTCTGAGAAACTGCGGTCTGAGTGAATGAGATATTGGCCCCCAAATATGCTGTATTAAATCAGTTCCTCTTTTCTGTTATTAACTTGTTGGATTTTCCTGGGAATTTGTATTTCTGGGGATTTTCTAGGGACATTTAGCTCTAAGTAGATCCTTATGGGCTTTTAGCTCAGTGACTTGGAGTGAATGTTTCAGCAGGAAGTGTGTATGGGATATTCGGGAGTTGGAAATACCCTAGATTAAGCTATCTATTTAATCTTGTGGTTAACTTTCAAAAAGAGGAGGAGCCATGGCTGGATCACAGAATCCTTTGAGTATCTGAGCAGGACGATAGGTTTTCTCCCTACATACAGAGAGAAATTAGCTTGTAAATTCAAGATACTCAAGGACCCCGCAAAGCCTGTCTATTAATTAAGAAACTAATCCCTTAATTAAGAAATTAATCCTGAATTAAAATTTAATCCATGATGATCATCTGCATCATAACTGCCCTTTTACCCTTTTTTCATTCACGTTGCATTGGACACTTTCTATTTCATATTGTTTCTTTGCTTCAGGCCTGTTTTTAAATCTTTACCAAGTATGACAGATCCTGAATACCCATCTTTGTAAATTTAAAGTACAAATCTCCTTTAAAAAACAGTTGTTTTTAGCTTTTTCTTTTCACTTTTTAAATTTTATTTTATTTTATCTTTTGGAGATAAGGTCACACTACGTTGTAAGCTCTCACTACATTGCCCAGGCTGGAGTGCAGTGGCTATTCAAAGGTGTCATCATACCACACCACATACTCAAAATCCTAGGCTCAAGTGACCTTTCTGCCTCAGTCTCCTGACTAGCTGCAACTATAGATACGCACATCACGCACAGCAAGCTTTTCCTTTTTATGATTGCTTTTCCCTCCCAAAGAGCTAAATAGTGAATGGAAGAGGATAAGAATCATCTTTTAGAAATCATATTGTATAATAGATATATTTATGTTGTGAAGAAATCAGAATTTCAAAATAGAACACATTATACACTTTTGGACGTGAGATGCATACAGATGTTTTCCAGTAAGCCTTGCTCATATTTCATTGTTACATTTGACATTGTTCAAGACAGGCATTGAGATCCTTGAATTAACGTAAAGATCTCATAATGATATGAGTGCAAAAAGCCGTTATCATTAATGTTGCAGCAGAATTTGCCATAAAAACGAGAAAAGCTGAAAGGAAAGAGGTAATCTGCAAGCTGATACCTCGGATGGAAAATTGTCTTCTCATTATAATGTTATGTCCGTTTCCAAAAAGAAAAAAATAACTCGTTGCCTTAATTCTATATCAGGACAGGACATGTGAGATGTTCATGTGTGCCTTTGTGCATCTGGACGGATTACCAGAATTGATTGTTCACTAAACTATCAGACGGTTCATTTCAGTAGCTAAATTTTGCTTCTGGTCTCTGACCAAACTGCTGAAACATTGAAGATCCACATAACATATTATTAAATTAACTTCTCCAAAGCAGTTTCCTAATGAATCTGAGTCTTTACCCTAGTTAAGAGGAACCATTAAACGCATTCCACATATAATTGTGACCTGTTACTGAAGAATGTTTACATACTCCTTTATCCACCCCAAAAGGATTCCCTAATTTCTCTTCCCAATCAGTTCTTCTCAATCCTCAACCTCAGGCAACCATGGATCTGCTTTCTGTTACTATGGATTAGCTCTGTCTTTTCAGGAGTTTAACAAAATCATGTAAGATATGCTCTTTCATATCTGGCTCATTTTGCTTCACATATGTTTGATTTTCAGCCATGTAGCTGCTTCTATCAGGAGTTCTTCCACAATGACTTTTGATTTTTTGATTTGTGATGAGATATGTCCTTGAAGGTGTTCACAGAAAACGTTCAGTAAGTTACATGACCAGCTTTTTGGCAGTGGATTCATTTGTGGCTGAGTTAATACTTAAAAATGTTATCCTGGGACTTGGTGTACTAATGCAACATTGCCAAATGGGATGATATGTGTGTATCTGTCTAGTCAGATTCTAAGGAAAACAATCTATACAGAAAAGGCAGAACAAGGGCTTTGGAATGAAATACACCTGAGATCAAATTCAGTCTTTGCTTCTCATTAATACCATGACCTTGGCAAGTAATTTCATCTCTCTAAATTTCAGTTATCTCCTCTGTGAAAGGAGAAAAATGATACTAACTTCTTGGTTGTTGTGTGTGTATATTTTAAGAGTTAAGTGAGTTAGCATATACAAGGTGCTTAGTACAATATGTTGCACTACCAATAATAACTATTTAATTATATTATTTCTCTATCATTATTTACCCCATATTTTATGCATCTCTTTAATCTCTCACAATGCTGTATGAACTTTCGGTGTTTAATTACTTTTCATTGGCCTATGGTTGGAAGTATTTTGATAATGTCCTTTAGCTACTTTGTATATACTTATATATTTTTATATAATAAATATGGCCCAGTTCCTACTTTTCAAAAGTATACAATTGAAAACATATAATATTTGCAAGGTTTCTAGCTTCATCCGTTTCCCTGCAAAGAACATGAACTCATCCTTTTTTATGGCTGCATAGTATTCTGTGGGGTATATGTGCCATATTTTCTTTATCCAGTCTATCACTGATGGGCAACCATCATTCTCAGCAAACTAACACAAGAACAGAAAAACAAACACCACATGTTCTCACTCATAGGTGGGAGCTGAACAATGAGAACTCATGGACACAGGGAAGGGAACATCACACACAAGAGCCTGTCAGGGGTTGGGGGACAGGTAGCATCAGGAAAAATACCTAATGTAGATGACGGGTTGATGGGTGCAGCAAACCACCATGGCACATGTATACCTGTGTAACAAACCTGCATGTTCTGCACATGTACCCCAGAACTTAAAGTATAACAACAACAACAAAAAGAAATTTAAAAAAATTTACATGGCATGAAAATTTGCCTATTTCTCTCACATTCATAAAATACACAAATATTTAATTTATAATTTAATTTACTTAATTCATGAAATACACAAATCATTCTCTGTAATAACAAAATAGGTAGTGTATAGAAGCATAATACAATTTACAGAAGAGCCACAGTTAAGCCACAGTTATTTCTGCTTACATGTTAAAGACTATAATAACCATTCCTGCAGCTAATCTAATTCTGCCACTTTCTGAGTGCTAAGTTGTGTGACCTTAGACAAGTCATTTAAATTATTTGGGTCTCAGTAGGTAAAATGAAAGATTTAGCAAGAACCAGGGATACTTTTTTCTATTATAGCTTCATTTGTGCTGAGGAAAAAGGATAATGGATGGAGGGATGGAGGAAGAAATCATTAAATGTTGAGAGTCACCCTGAAGGGCTGGGAGTGGTGGCTCATGCCTGTAATCCTAGCACTTTGGGGGACCGAGGCAGGTGGATCACCTCTGCTCAGGAGTTTGAGACCAACCTGGCCAATATGGCGAGACCTCCATCTCTACTAAAAATACAAAAATTATCGGGGCATGGTGTCTTATGCCTGTAATCCCGGCTACTCAGGAGGCTGAGACACAAGAATCTCTTGAACCTGGGAGGTGGAGGCTGCAGTGAACCGAAATTGTGCCAGGGTGATAGAGTGAGACAACATCTAAAAAAAAAAAAAGAAAAAAAGAGTCCTCATCAACTAATATGAAGAAAGGAAGTTATACTGTTCACCTAGATTTATATCCCAGTTCTAAAACTTTACCTTAAATTCATTATATCAAATTAAATGTTTATTACTGGTAAATAAGAAAGGTTTTCATCAGCAAGAAAGAAACTGAAGAATTTCTGAAACTTTGAAAGCTAATAAGTTCACCAAGGTATGCTGATATTAGGACAACACACAAAAGCCAATACATTTCTTATATGTCAGTAACAACCAATTGGAGAATGTAATTGAGAAAAGATTTCATTCATAATATAAATTAAAAATATGAACTACCCAGCAATAAACCTAATAAGAAATATGTAAGATCTAAATGAATGAAACAGGAAAATTTAATAAGAAAAGAAGGGAAGAAA
This sequence comes from Cacajao melanocephalus, assembly GCA_963573385.1. Lineage (NCBI taxonomy): Eukaryota > Metazoa > Chordata > Mammalia > Primates > Pitheciidae > Cacajao > Cacajao melanocephalus. The sequence goes on from CAUYLG010040933.1 coordinate 81,839, forward strand.
TGAATAAGTGGAAATATATATGAATAAGATGAGAAAAGTCAATGATATAAAAATGTTAATTCTCCAGAACCAATCTAAAATTAAATGCACTTTCAATCAAAATACAATATAATTTTTTATGGGACTTGTCAAGCTGATTATAAAATATACCTGGGAAGTTAGAAATATTCTCAAGTAGCCAAGAAAGCTTTGAAAATAAAGAACTACACAGAAGTATAGGGTGGAAAAATTACTCTGTGGTATTTCAAAATATTCTATAAAGAAGTTGTAGCTATTAGAACAGCATGGGTTTGGACTAAGAAGAAATGAATAGATTGAGGGAGAAGAAGTCTTAAAGGCCAATTTTTGTATGAGAATTTATTTGATAATAGTGGCAGTAAGGAATGATGAAATATGCATAAATGGTTGTGGTACATTTGATAATTCATTTGAAAATAATAATAATAATAATTGGAGCCCTATTTCACATAAGGAAATATAAATTTTACATGGATTAATACCCTAAATGTATAAGAAATTGGGTAAATACTGAAGAAAACACAGAAGACTATTGTTTTTATTTTAATGTATTGGCTATTTTCTCAAGCAAGGCATAAAATAAAGTTATATAGGAAAAGAGTGTTAAATTTGACTAAATCAAAATTTTAAAATTTTGTTTTGTTCAAATATTCCACATACATAGGCAAAATAGGCAATAGACTAGGAAAAAAGGTTTGTGACATACAAATAAAAGATTAAAACTGGAAGCATGTAATTCCTATAAGTTAGAATTTGTTACGAGTTAAACAAAATGAAGTAAGACAAGAGTGGAAATAGGCAAAATTGACAGGAGAGGAAACGCAAATAGCTAACGAACTCATGAAAGATACTCACCTCACTACCAGTCAGTAAGCATATTAAAACACAAGATACTTTTTTTCACCAAGCAGACTGGCATAAATAAAAGTGTGATAATAATAGATACAACTTTGTAATACATTTTGAAGTACCCTCTATTCAAAGGTAGAGAGAAACAATCGCATACACAAATGTTGAAAATGTAAAACTCATGTGTTTCTGGCAAGGTTATAAATAAGCATAGCAATTCCTGGGTGGCTGTTTAGTAGTAAAAGCATCTACCCTTTGACTTACCAATTCCACATATCTATATTTACAGAAACCATCATTAACGTGCAGAGGGTGACATGTGAGACATTTTGCACTGTCTTCAAGTCAAATTAATAGAAGTAACCTGAATGTTCATCAAAAAAACTATGCTATATCCACTCTAGTCAGTATTATCAAGTTAGAAGTTTAAAAGTATCAAGTTAAACCCTATTTCCTGACCTAGAAACATCTCTTAAACATATATTAAGTGAAAAAGTAAAGTTGCAAAACAATACAGGTAACGTGACAAAATTTATAGTAAATACACAGAAAAGCAAAACAATGAATAATATATAAATATATCTGTATACATAAGCACATGGAAAATAGTGTGGAAAAATGTATGTCGTACTAATACAGTGGATTTAAGGAAGTATCTTTAGGAAGGGAACAGGATGAGGGGTGGCCAAGTAAGAGTTTACCTTTCTTGTAGAATTCTTATGTGAATTCTTTACAGTGAGAATTTATTCATATGTTACTTACACAGTTAAAAAGATTATTTAAATTAAAAGTAAATCAAGCTAATACTAATGGTAGGAAAAGTTTATAAATATTGATAAAAATATATGCATACATGTGAGAACACATATACCTTTATAATGATAGACTCTTTAAAGAAAACACATTACATATTCTTATTTTTGTTTTGCAGACAATTTCATGGTAGATGCTATTAGTCTAAATCCTAAACTGCTAAACTATCCTCAGTAAAATCCTGAAGCTAGAAGGAGTGAACAAAGGGAAGGGTAAAAGTGTTCCAGAGATTCCTGGAAGGGGAAAGGAAGAAGAGGAAAGAAGAAGAAGATGATACAGTATACTGATGGATTTTAGCTTTTTAACCAATTTGCCTATCTGTGTCTTTTGATTGGGGCATTTAGTCCATTTAAATTTAGGATTAATATTGATATACGTGAGTTTGATACTGCCATTTAATGCTAGCTGGCTGTTTTGCCCATTAGTTGACGTAGAGTCTTCATTATGGTGATGCTCTTTACTTTTTGGTATGTTTTTGGAATGGCTGATACTGGTTGTTCCTTTCTATTTGTAGTGCTTCTTTCAGAAGCTCTTGTAAAGCAGGCCTGGTGGTGATGAAATCTCTGAGTTCCTGCTTGTTCTCAA